>JAKTZW010000343.1:41800-54054 GCA_030579015.1 Zhuliangozyma blackwelliae | reverse complement strand
CCCAAGCCAGTTGTCGTCAAGTACGGTTTGAACCACGTTGTTTCCTTGATTGAGAACAAGAAGGCCAAGTTGGTTTTGATTGCCAACGACGTTGACCCAATCGAATTGGTCATTTTCTTGCCTGCTTTGTGTAAGAAGATGGGCGTTCCATACGCCATTGTCAAGGGTAAGGCCAGATTGGGAACCTTGGTCCACAAGAAGACCTCTTCTGTTGCTGCTTTGACCGAAGTCAACTCTGGCGACGACGCTGAGTTGTCCAAGTTGATCTCCACCATCAACGCCAACTTTATCGAAAAGTACGAAGACAACAGAAGACACTGGGGTGGTGGTATCATGGGCTCCAAGGCCAACGACAAGATTGCCAAGCGGGAAAAGGCTGCTGCCAGCGCTGCATCCGGCTCGTCGTAAGAAAGAGACTGCGAAAAAGTCAAGCCACTATCTTCTACCCTCCTTGTGTATTACTATTTCTCCCCCTCCCCCTTACCAATAAACGGTGCCTCCAACGTGAAGTGCAAAGCATGGCGTAGAACTAGTGTTGGATATTGCAACCACCTCTCTTACAAGAATGTGTCTGGGGCTGTGCCCTTGAACCACGTGACATGTGCCATTTGCACGACTAAAATTTTTCCTAGCGGGAAAAGTGCACAATTAAACAACGAAAATTTCCATACACTAGTTCATCATCAACCAAAGCACAAGTCGTATGTGGAACTATTGAAAGAAAGAACGAAACAGAAAGAGGGAAACGGCGGTGCTGATGAAGTGCTGGATGTATATGTGTGTTCATGATGTTTGAGATTGCTGGCAAAGTTGCCGCAAGAGAACCAGTTGGAACAGCAGCCAAGACTCAACCCCTTTTTTTTTATTAAAGCAACACGACACCAGGATACTCCAACGTTTGCCCAGCACGTCGACAAGTTTCCCCTTCCCCCTTCTTCTTAGTCGTTGTCAAAAGATCGCTCGTACTAACCACGCTTTTAGAAAGATGTCCAAGTCCAAGAACCACACCGCCCACAACCAAACCAAAAAGGCCCACAAGAACGGTATCAAGAAGCCCAAGACCCACAGATACCCATCTTTGAACGGTGTCGACTCCAAGTTCAAGAGAAACCACAGATACGCTTTGCACGGTACCGCCAAGGCTTTGGCCAAGGTCAAGGCTGAAAAGTCTGCTTCCGCTTAGAGGCGACCAAGCAAACCAAAAAAGACGAATCCGAAATATCATCATGTTACGATTAGATCATCTTTAATGTATTATCTTTAGTGGGTTGATTAAATTGTAATTAATAAAGCTTTCCATTGAGTTTTGCTTACTGTAGTAGAGGCTGTTTGGTTTTTTTTGGTTTTCTCTATTGAAGGGAGTGTTTGTCTTTAGGAGGAGGTTGGGGGCTGTAAGTTTTTGGGGTGTTGCAAAAAAAACGAGAAAACAGACTGTTTGAATCCAGACAACACCCATCCACATTCCCACCAGATACGATGGCGGCATCCAGCGTGTCTACCCATCATCGTGCATACGTCAAGAACCTCAACTTCTACACTTGTGAAGAAGACTTGGAGAGGTTGTTTCATAAGCACGAACCGTATGTGCGCATTTACACGCCAACCACCCACACACAGACACAGACACACAGTACTAACCACTCGCAAGAATCAATGTATTGATTCCCAGTTACACTTTCCGCTTTAGCAGAAGCGACAGACAGAGACCTTTGGGTATCGCTTATGCCGAGTTCAAAACGGCGGAGCAGTTGGACGCCGTAGTCGCTGAGTTTGACGGTGTGGTGTTCAAGAACCGGAAATTGAGTGTCAAGAAGCATCTAGCATATGACTCAAAGAAGCATCGCCGTTTGTTCAAGAAAGGCGCCGGTGGTAAACGGCCACCGTCTGCAGAAAAGAAGGAAGTCAAGGCAGGTGGAAGCAAACAGATCAAGCTGCTGGAGCAAACACGGTCTGAAAACGAAAAAGAAACCGAAAACGAAGCAGAGGGAGAACAAGCCCCTAAATCAAAGCCAGGCCCATCAAGTCAGGAGCATCAACCAGCTGGAACTGGGGATACCGCTTCCATCCCCTCTGTGGTTAGATCTGACATTTCTCAGGATACTTTGTTGATCCCCAAAGTCCATGCAAAAGTCACTGACGAGTTGGTTCGCGACTTTTTCAGGGACTATAGCCCCACGCAGATCTACATCTTTAGAGACAAGAAGCCCAGACGGGGGCCGATCAACCTCGGCAGTTCTTATGTCAGTGTTTTGGCTAAAGTAGACTCGTCCCAGATTAAATTGGAGGATATCATTGCCAATTTGAAGGCCCAGAAACTCCACGGGAAGCTGGTCACGTTGAAGCCAGCACCGATTGCGAAAATCGAGCAAGTGGAGCAAGTCGCCACCAACTTGAAAGATGTCAGAGTTATTGAAAGCAACCGTGGCGGGGAACCTTCGGTTGGGTCGTCCTCTATTGCTGGTTCTTTAGATGTCGCGGCAGCAACAAGTGGTGTTGCACAAGAAGAAGGAGGGGTAGAGCAAGAAGGGGTTGTAGGAGCTGCAGGGAATGCAGGCGAAGAAGGTGACGAAGGTGAAGATGGAGAGCAAGGAGGAGAAGAAGAACAACAACAACAACAAGAAGAAGAAGAAGAAGAAGAAGAAGAAGAAGAAGAAGAAGAAGGTGAGGGTCAAGAAGAAGAAAGAGAAGTCTTTTTTGGTGACGATCCATCAACCCCCGAATCGGCCGTCTCCAGCTACTAGCACTACACATCTACCCTACCCCCCTTGCTATTCCGTATACTTGTGTATTGATGTAAAATATACACCAGTTGCCATATATAAAAAAAAAGTAAACATCCATAAACAACACTACTTTGTCATGCATTTTATTAAAACCTATTTGTACAGTGTGTAAGCCCAACTAAATAGCTTAGTCGGAAGTCTTTTGAGTACCACGCAACAAACCGGTTCTTCTGGCAGCAATCAAACCAGCCTTTTGACCGGCAACAGCACCTCTAGAGATAGTAGAGGCCTTACCAATATGTTGATGGTTACCACCACCGTGAGGGTGATCAACTGGGTTCATGGCAACACCTCTGGTCTTTGGCCATGAGTTTCTCTTGACCTTGTACTTGTGGAAAGCTCTACCAGCCTTCAACAATGGCTTGTCGATTCTACCACCACCGGCAATGACACCAATGACACCTCTAGCGTCAGAAGACAAGATCTTCTTGGCACCAGATGGCAACTTCACTCTGGTCTTGTTTTCGTCTGGGTTGTGTCCGATAATGATAACGTAGTTACCAGAGGTTCTGCCCAAAGCACCTCTGTCACCAACCTTTTCTTCAACGTTGGAGACAATGGTACCTTCTGGACAAGCACCCAATGGCAAAATGTTACCGACATTCAAGGAAGCCTTCTTACCGGCATAGATAAACTGGCCGGTGTAGACACCTTCGTTGGCAATAAAGGTTTCTTCTCTCAACTTGTACTTGTATGGGTCTCTGAAAACAACCTTGGCCAATGGAGCACCTCTACCTGGGTCGTGGAGGATTTGCTTGACAACACCACGAATGTAACCGTGACGTTCAGCATAATCCAAGGTTCTCAACTTGGCAGCACCCTTTCTCAATCTGGTGTGCGAGGTGAAAATAGAACCAGCACCTTTTCTTTGGTTACGAATAACTCTACCTGCAAGGATGTTAGTATATGGTATTCAAATCTGAATGCAGCCTGCTTTGGTAATCAGTGGTTGTGGTTGTGGAAGGGGGGTGATGAGATGGAAAGTGCGGTTGACAGTGGATGGAATACCAGTGTTTTTTGATGCGGGTGATTGGCTTTATGGCGTTTGGAGGCCATGTGTGGCACTACGGTGGTTGTTTGTGGGAATGAGCTGCCAGTCCTTGAGTGTGGTAGTTTGGACATTGGCACATTTTGCACATTTTGCACATTTCGCACATCACTCACTCACTCACTCACTCACTTCCTCTGTCTGTTTGTCCGTTCTGATATCAAGCAGGGCATTTCGTTGCGGTATACGTCTGTCACATACCCATTGTTTAGTGATTGGTTTGATGGTCTTGAACAGAAGGCTGTTTAAAATTTTTGTAAGGATTTTTTCAGCCTAGGCTGGGAGATTGGTGCGACGCTACCATAGTTGGGAGCTGTATACAGGGTTGGTGGGGTATAGCCCGATGTGTTGTGCGCACGTGATTTGGATATCCTCTACACATGGCAGCGCTCGACAAAAACATGGACCCATTGGGTGTATTGACCTGGCGGTATTGACCTGGCGGTATTCACCTGACGAGGGGAGACGAGGAAGTAAGGTACAAGTTGTTCAAATAATTCTTGTTTTGTGAGAGTATATGCAACAGGCGTCGTTGCTTCTTTTCTTGTGCCATGCTTTCTCTAATATGGGACTCCCAGCCGGCGCTACCATTATGGTATACCCCAAACGGAGCATGGGTATCCCAGTCGGTACTTGCCATCTTTGGCACACGTATATAGACATGGGCTGACGGGAAAGTGTATGTAAATGTAGTCCAAATCCTTGTGGACCCATTGAGGGACAACGAGGGGTTTCTCTTTTGAACCAAACCTACGTCGGTCAAGACTTGTGAGTGATGTCTGACATTGCACAAAAGAAAAGGGGAGGCAATGCACAAAGATCAATATGACCACTCTGATTCATTATTGTTGAGTTTGTCTTCTTTTACTTTTGGTAAATTCTAATATACCTTCATATTTCGTGACAGATTGCCCCAAAAATGAGGTAAAATTTTGGGTCATGTCAAACACGTTAATAAACCTTATGAGCACTTAACCACTGCCCACACAGACCAACACACTACACCCCCATCACTCCAAAGTGACTGCTTCATTGGCGACACGTAAACAGGCCAAAGTTGCTCCTTATATGCTCCCTCCCAAACGCTACCACGTTGCATCTCCATCTTTTTCTGGAGAGACGGAAGAGAAGGGGAAGGAAAAAAAAATTAGTACACCATCATCTCCCAAACGTGGTTACATATACAACATCTCTCCAATGCTCTCGCGGAGGACACTTGCAAGACATGATATATTATCATACCATCTAAGACACTTTACATGCAGTAGCATCCAGCTATTTGCCCCACCCAAGGCGGCGAAGGAAGCAAAACATCGCTTTGACTCTGCCAATCGTGTTGCAAATACTTTTGAAAAGGCCAAAGAAATCAGCCAATTTCTGGGGCTGGCAACGCGACACGGCACTAAGCACTCCCCACGTCCCAAAGTTGTGGGGGTTGGGAAATTTGTGTCGAGATTGCAGCGGGAGCGCATAATAGCCCTGGAGGGCGCAGTACCGTCCGATGCGCCGCGTGTGAGCAAGGTGAAAAAGAGAACGGCGGCGAAACTCAAGATGTACCGGGATAAAGACATTGCGCTATCAAAGTTGCCAGAAAGGTACACGACACGGCACACCACGGCGTTGGACGAGCGCGCCCGGCCCTTTGTGCAATGTATCCCCCCCAATAGCGACAAGATCCCGCGGCTTGCGCACAACCTTGACCGGGTGCTATTTTCCCCCGGGGTCCATTTCCTCCAGGACCCGCGAACGAGAATGTACAATTTTGATCCGTTTTTGAAAAATGTGATTCGGCACCAGGATTTCAACTTTGATGCCCTTGAAACGTTCCAGCCCGTTTCCAAGGACGAAAAGTTGCTTGCCGCGGCGAGAAATGTCGGGGCCACGCTCTACTCGTCAACGTCGTCAATGACGAGCATGTTGAGCAAGCTCTACATGTTTTTGAACGACTATAGGAAACCCGTTGGTGCCCGGTTTGGCGACCTCAAGTTTTCGGGGATAGCACAAGAGCTCCCAGCATCGATGATTGTGAAGCCCAAGGGCAAGCTCGAGGGGGGACAAACGGTTTACTCGATCGAGAGCGACAATTCTTGCGACTCTGACATTTTGTTGAGCGCCTTGGGCCTCACTTTGGAGACGTTGTTGACGACGCCGAAAGAAGAGTTTGTAAAGTACCACAAGGACAGTGGAGCCACAGTGCCCATGGCTGGCAACGAGTACAACTATTCATTGTATGACGGGTTTTTGATGCGGTCGCAGTTGGACTGCTACGACGAGAGGCTACCTGGGAATGGGACGTTTGATTTGAAAACACGGGCCACGGTGAATATCCGGCACAATGCCCACGACGAGAATATCGACAAGAACGATTACCAGATTTGGAAGCTACAGGGGGAGTACGAGTCGTACGAGAGGGAGTACAAGGACATGATCAAGAGCGGTGCATTGATGAAGTATATGTTTCAGGCCAGGATTGGCCAGATGGATGGGATATTTGTGGCGTACCACAATATCAATTCGATATTTGGGTTTCAGTATTTGCCGTTGGAGGAGTTGGACCAGGTGTTTTACAACTTGCAGCCGCCCCGGTTGATCAGCAGCGAGTCGAGGTGCCCCGAGATACACGACCGTTTGCCCACGTATATTGCCGAGACCCAGTTTAAGCAGTCGTTGGAGATTTGGCAAACGTTGATCCGCGAGCATGTGTTGAAGGATTTGGGCGTGAGGCTGGAGGAGCCGTTTAGGTTGGTTGTGACCAAAGTGGATGGGAGGCCAAGCGGGCTGGGCGGTCTGTCCCTTTACGCGTTTGTGGTGCCGTTGAGCCAGCAGGAGGTTGTGTTTTTGCAAACGTTTCCCAAGAGGTACCCCAGCGGGGTGAGAGACGGGTTGTCGGCAACAGAGAGGGTGGAGAATATGACGAGGCACGCTGAGGAGTTGAGAAAGTTTAACACCAAGTTGTCGCAAAAGCACGGGTTGTTGGCGTACAACATTACGGTAAACCATTCGATAATCAATGGCAAGAGCAGGTCGAAGCTAGCGTTGCCGAGCACCATCCCCGAGTCGTGGCAATTGGACTATCAAATCACAAGGGTGGACAAGGTCCCCAAAGCCAAGCTCAATTCTGTATTGGAAATACCGGTCAAGACTCTTGTGAGGGACCTTGATTCGATTGGGGGCGCCAAGGCTGCGACAGACCCCGATGCGCGTGATTACCGGGCCACGCATAGGATGTACGAAGAGATTGGAGCTATGAGGAAGGCCAAATGGGCGGAGAAGGAGGGAGAAAGGGAGCCAGTGATGTACCAGCCCAAGCATAAGTTGTAAATAGTGGGGTGAAGAAAAGCAGATGTCGTGTAAGAGGCAGATGTCGTGTATGAATCAGATGTTGGGTAAGAGGCAGATGTCGTGTAATGGTGAATATGTCGTGTAAGAATCAGAGGTCGTGTATCAAAAAAGGGGAGGGGGGGAGGCGTGAAAGATTCATCCAACAGGGATAGGACCAGATAATCAAGAGATAGGAGAAAAGGATCAGATTGAATCTTTAATTTTCATATGTAGTTGTTATCTCTGAGCAAGAAAGCGCACATCCGTAGATCCATAAAAGGTGGTTGACTCACATTGGAGGCTGTCTTCCGTGTTGCCGAGGGTTGTGAATCACCAAATGCCACCACGAGGCACAGTCCTTTTTTTTTTCTTTCGTGTGTGTGTCATGATTTGGCGTGCGCACGCACGTGTGATTTCCTATCTGGGAAGAAAAGCAAAAACCAAATGCATAGCAAAAGAAAAGGGCAAACGGAATGAGAGATGACGCATCAAGTGATGTGGCAGCCAGGGGGGGGGGGAGTGGTGACGAGATGACGAGATGACCTTTAACAAGTAGATGGATTCCCTACAGAGTGAAGAGGGAGGGGGGTGAAGGAGTGCTCTTCCCCCTTCCCCCTTCCCCTCCCTCTCTGTCCCCCCGAAAAAAACCGCCGCCACCCAAAGGACTCGTCTTCATCTATTCGGATAATCTCTAATCTCAATGTTGAACACTTTTTTTGTTGGACACGCAAAAGAGGGGAGCGCTGCTGCCTTGTACTCGTTTCTCGTTTCTTTTTTTTTTTTTTTTTTTTTGTTCTGGGCTTTTCGGCTTTCTTCTTTTGGCTCGGCTTCCTCTTTTTTTCCTTGTTTGTAGGGCGTGCGCAGCAGCAGCAGCAGCAACACAGGGGGAGGGGATCACAAGCGGCAAAGCGGCGCTGCGGCACATCACCTGGTGTAACGGAAGAATTTTTTTGTTGATGCTACATTGATTGATATAATATATATATATAAAAGAGATACCATTTCAACAGCTGTTTCTACCCAACCACTCCTTTCATTTCACCACATGAAATTATAGCTACAACTATGAACAGAATAAAACCCACGTTTGATATATACAACATACCCGAATACTACCCCATGCCCAAGCAACAGCAGAAGCAGCCATTGCCAGGTGACGACGACACCTCAACCAGCCCCACCAGCATGCGCTTTATCTCGTCTACTTCGTCCATCAATTCCCTTTTTGACTCGTTTCCACGCACAAGCTCAACCGCAGCAATCACGCCCGTGCTTTCGCGTGTCGATGCCGCCGACGCTGAACTAGATACAAAGCAAGTTGACGCCAAGCTCAGAAGAGTGGTGCAACAACAAGACCACCTCCACCAACAAGATTACGACGACAAGCTTGTAGTGTTGCTAGTGGGGCTCCCCGCCAGCGGCAAGTCAACCCTATGCAAGCAGCTCAAGGAGTATATCAACAATGACACTCTGTTTGCCCACGGCCCAGCTGAGATTTACAATGCCGGCGATGTGAGGAGGCGTCGCTCCGCCACGGGGTTTAACGATGCCGGGTTTTTTGACCCCAATAACGAGCAGGGCAAGCGGGACCGCGAACTCTATGCCACCATTGCTCTCAACCACTTGCTCAATGACTTGAACTGCGGGAGAATTTCGGTGGGGTTTTTGGACGCCACCAATACCACGTTGGCAAGAAGACAGAGGATGATTAGCATGGTTCGCGAGGCCTCCAATGCCAAGCTCATTATCGTTGATGTCCGGTGCACCGACACTAGGTTGCTCAACTATAACGTGTTTGGCAAGAAGGATAATGACGACTATAGGGACAAGGATGCGTCGGTGGCTATACGCGACTTTCAGCAGAGGTCGGAGAATTACAAAAAGATGTACCAGCCAGTGACTGAAGAAGAGTTGGCGTCTGAAAATGTCGACTTGTACTTGACAATTACAAATGCCGAAACGTTTCTGCTTAGCCACGTGTCGAGAGACTTTGAAACGTCACCCTGGTATGATCTTTTGCGACAATTTGAGGAATATTACAAGGAACCAAGTAGGGCGTACTTGGAAAAGGTTGATAAATGGTATAAATAGGGAATTAATTTGGGACAATTTTTTAATAGACAATGGTTACAACAATTATAATTATCACATTTCTACTCGACTCTACGCTACTCTACTCTTTTGGTCATTGTCCCCACTAGTGTCCGCGCAAGCCAGGTATGCCCCCGAACCCGGCACTCAAAGGGGCGTCGCCGTTGCTTGAACCCAACCCAGGAAGGTTCAACCCGGGTACGGCGCTCGAGTGCGTGGTTGTAGTGACCGACGCCGCGCCCTGGGCACTAGGGTCCTCCATCACCGCATTGACGCTGTTATTCACGCCATAATACCACGCCCCAACCTTTTCGTCGGTGTATAATGGGTCCTTCCACGCCATTGGATCGTTGGGCCGCGCCCGCGACCAAAACCGCGCCGTCTTGTCGCTCCCGGCCGAGCACAACATGTGGCCCATGGGATGGTACTCGAGCGCATGTATCGCCCTCTCGTGCGCATAGGGAATCGTATGCACCGAGTCCAACGTGCCGCTGGCACCAGTGCTGGCACTGGTGGCACTGGCACTGGCACCCAACTTTTTCCCACTATCCTCCCCCACGCCAGGGATATACGTGTCCAACAAGTAGTGGTTTATCGATCCATTGTACGCCGCCGTGGTCAACATGGACGCGTGGATCGGGTGCCACGTGACACACGACAAGTCGGTCTCGTGGTCGCGCAACACAAGTATATCCTTCATTGTCCGAATGTCAAACACCCGGCACGACCGGTCCCGCGACACCGACGCAAGCAACCGCGCCGTGCCTGCAGTCTGGAACCGGCACCGGTTCACCGTATGCTTGAACCCATGCAACGTGGCGATGCACCCCAGCTGCCGGGGGTCCCACAACTTGACCAAATTGTCCTTGCTCCCGCTGACAATCAACCCCAAGTCGCGGTGCCAGTCGGCAGACTTGACCTCCCAGTTGTGGCCCGCGAGTGTCCTCTCCTCCTTGCCATTGTTAAAGTTCCAAATCTTGATTGTAGAGTCGTCGCCACACGAAAGAAATTTGGAGTCGTTGGGGGAGAATGCCACGTCCCGCACCCCGCTGGCGTGGGCATTGATATTGTTGACATTGTTGAAATTGGGCTGCCAGTACTTGATCACCCCGTTCTGGTCGCCCGAGATTAGCCAATCGTCGTGGTTGGAGTAGGTCATGGCCAAGATGGGCGCTTCGTGCGCCTGCATAATGGTTTCGAAATTAAACGTCATCCCGTTCCAAAGGGTAAACTCGCCACTATGCGACGCCACAAGAAGCCGCCGGCCCTCGGGCGTCCATTTCACCGTGTTGATTGTGTGCTTGACCTTGTTGGACGAGAGGTGGACAAATTTCGTGTCAATTTCCAACACCCCGACATTGTGTCCATTGTTGCGCCGGTTCAAGTTGTTGCTCGACCCGTACGCCAATGTCGGGAGAAGGTCAATCAAGTACGACGACTCGGGTCGCACCTTGCCAACGCGCTGCTGTCGCCTGCTGAGCCCAAGCGACTTTTGGATATACCACCGGCCCATATTGTTGCCGTGGTCGGTGATTCTCCTAAATGCTGCCTTTTTGTCCTGCGATGCTAATTGATGGTCGACATTCTGGTTGTACGATGCCAGCTTATCCTGGTTTCTGTTACTGTAACCGTTGTAGTTGCCATAGTTGTTGTTGCTGTTGCTGTTGCCATAGCTGTTGCTGTTTCCGTTGCCGTACCCGCTCATTGCTTGGTTGTCAGTCAGCTTTGGCGTGTGCAGAGAATTTTCAAACCCACCTGGATCCACCCATCACGTGACTGTTGGTTTCCTCCAAGTCTCGCCCCGGCCTCGCCCACACCTTATTTCTGCCCTCACCTCGCGCCTCGCCCTGGCCCTCTCTCCCTCTTCCCCCCCATGTGGGCTCATGCGATTCCATCACATGCCTAGTCGCTACCAACTCCTGACTCCACAGTTTTTTTTGCAATAAACTATACTACTCATTTTTTCTTTTCTTCTTCCCCTTCTTCATCCCGCCCCTCTTGAACACTCAATTAATCAGCACTAATCAGCACTGACCAAAACACCACACACACCAATCGACCATGGTCCAAGTCTACTACCACGACAACAAAGACACGTTGGAAAACTTTACCCAGGCCCACAACTCTGGCCAAGACGTCTCGCTCGACAAGCTCGCAGAAATCGGGGTCATTTACCACAAAATCACAAACATTGACGACTTGAACAGCTTGGCCACGGAGAGAGAGTACAAAAACAGGGACGAGGTGAGCCTCTCGGTTGACGCTTTCCCCAGCATTGATGCCTACAATGCCAAGATGCAGCAGTTTTACAAGGAGCACTACCACGACGACGAGGAGATTAGATACGTGGTGGAGGGCGAGGGCTACTTTGACGTGAGAGACAAGCAGGACCGGTGGATCAGAGCCAAGCTCGACCCCCACGACTTGTTGATCTTGCCTGCCGGGATCTACCACCGGTTTACCTTGACTGACGAGAAGAAGCAGATCAAGGCGGTGAGATTGTTTAAAGAGGAGCCCAAATGGGAGGCCATCAACAGAGATAGCGGCAAGCTGAGCGCTGCGCGGGAACTGTACGCCAAAAGCATTGCCGTATAACTGCCGTCCGTCCCCGACACACATATTTTCTGGCTAATGTGTATTTGAGAATTTTACCCCTTTATAATCTTTATATTATTGGATTTCATCCACCCTTGCATCTTGTCGCGAGAACTCTTCAACTCTGAATCGAGCTTGAGCTGCTGGTCCCGCAACGCCCTAATCTCCTCGGCGAGGATCTTGATAACCTCGTCCACCGACTTTTCAACTAGAACGCCTCCAATCATCTTGAAGCATTTACGGCCGCCTCTCTTTTCGGGCGGGATTGACGTTAACGTATTGTCGACAATGGTGTGCTCCTGCAACTGGGACGTGATTGAAGATAGCTGGGACTCAAGTTCCGCAATCACCTCCTGGGACCGGTTATATTCCTGCTGCAAGATCTGCGATTTGTTTTCTTCAGCAGAAGACGACAT
>JAKTZW010000343.1:31443-41700 GCA_030579015.1 Zhuliangozyma blackwelliae | reverse complement strand
TCTTGCCCAACTCGGGCGACGTGGGCTGGATGGAAACACCCTCGTGCTCTTCCTGGTCGTTGTCGTTGTCGTTGTCGCCGCCGTGCTGCAGCAGCAGCTTCTCTGTCTCGCCGCCGAGCAAAACCTTCTCCAACTCCTGCGGCGACGACACATTCTTCAATTGCTGAAACTTGCTGCTCAACACCCCGCCGACATTGGCGTCTTTGATCTTGTTGATGGTGTAGTTGCCTGGCGGGTAGTCGTAGCTAACCTTGCCAAAAGTCTCGCCGGTATAGGTGATCAAATCTCCATACAACTTCAACAACAAGTCACAGTTCTTTTCCAATTCCAAGTAGTCTTCTGGCAATTCGCTCACCTCGGCACTGGCGGCCAAGTGCTGAACCTGCTTGAGCTGTTCGGAAATCAAAAGCTGGGTCTTGCTGGCAAGGGGCTGGATGGATTTACTGATCTGGTCGGTAGACTTGGTGAATGATTCTTTCACTTGGTCCACAGTTGGCAACGATTCTTGGATTGACTTGAAGTCAAAGGGGAATTTAAAAGACATGTCGATGGTGGTGGTGGTGGAGTAGGTGGTGTTGTTGTTATCAGTTGAACAAGTTTTTTTTTTAGCCTCTTTTTTTTTTGTTTGTTTGTTTTCCCCCTGCCTCCTTTAGAATGCTAAGGAGGTGGGATGGAAACAATAGAGAAACAATTAGCATAATACCGAGATTGGATTGCATTGGCTCGTGGCAATCACCTCCCCATTGACCAGACCTCGTCCTTTTTTGTAGTATCGTCACTAGAGCTTCTGCAAAATCCACTATCCTGCTTCAGAAATCAACTACACCCTCTCCGTTCCCAACAAGCGCCGTGCCAAAAAAAAAGGTACTCTCGTGTCTAATAAAACAACAACAACATCATCATACACACCTTGTCTCAAACAACAACAACAACATACACACCTTGTCTCAAACAACATGACATCGGTTCACCACAAGAAACAGGCGGCATACACAGACAAACGAAATGTGCTTAACAAAGCGACTCTAGTTGAGCAGATTATACGGCACCGTATCCAGGACTCGGTGTTTTACAAACAGCACCTATACCTCACCAACGAGGCCACGATTATCCCCGTTGTCACCCAGAATGTGCATTTCGTAGGCGGAACCGACTCGAGTGGGAGGGCGAGCCCGTTTCTATGCTGTCTTTTGCGACTACTTGAGCTTGAACCGCCAAAGGAGATTATTTCCGTCTACTTGACGCAGCTTGGTTTCAACGAATTCAAGTACCTCACGGCATTGACATTGATGTATATACGGTTGGTGTACCCCAGCAAAGAGGTTTACGCGATATTTGACGCCAGCTTTAAGGATTTCAGAAAGTTGAGGGTGAGGTTAAAGACCCCCGAGTTTGATGAAAACAAGATTCCCCGCCGGTACACAATCAGCCATGTAGATGAATGGGTTGACGAATTGCTCACAAAGGAGAGGGTGGTGGACATTATCTTGCCCCGACTCGTGCCTAGGATGAAGCTTGTAGAGAGCGGTCTTGTACCGCCCCGGCAGTACTATATCGAAGAAGAGGAAGAGCCCGAGAAAGAGGAAGAGCCCGAGAAAGAGGAAGAGCCCGAGAAAGAGGAAGAGCCCGAGAAAGACGTTGCGCTGGATTCGTCGTACCAGAGCGATTCTGACTAACGTGGAGGGACAGAACAGGGTTTAACTGAAAAGGACAGAACAGGGTTTAGTTCAGAGGGACAGGGAAGGGTTCAGCTGCCAGCAGAGCATGGCTCGCAGCAAACGACATATTTTTCTCTTAATAAACTGTTGCTTTTTTTTTGTTGTTGCCTTTCCACTCCTTATCCAAGTCTCCTACACTAAGGACCACACCACACCACACCACACCATGGCAGTGACAAACTTGCTAGAACGGAGCGATGCTCACTCGGAAACGAGCATTCACTCAATATCAAAGACCAAGATCATCTTTATTGTGGTGCTATTTGTGATCTCGCTCGCGTCCTTTGTTTTCCAGACCGAATTCACGTCGCAGGCATACAAGTTGAAATTCAGCGAGCCGGTGGTTCTACTTGCCGTCACGCACGGATCGTGGTGGCTACTCTGGCCAATACAGGTTATCGCGGTGTCGATATTCAAGACGGTGACCAGGGCCGGTGCCCTGCAAAATGCCACCGTGCCAACCAATGCCGCTTCGGGCATCCAGTACCAGCGGTTGGACTCAAACCGTGGCTTGCTCGAAGAAACACAGGATATATCGTTGCAGAGAGTGACTCACTGGAAGTACTTTAAAAAGTGCATTGTCAAACAGTTTCACAATGTGTACCACACTTCGATCTTGATCTTTCAGGCCAACGCCAAGGGAGACCGGACAACGACGCACCTCAACTCGTTGATCGAGGAGTCGCCACACATTTCCAGCACGAGCAGTATCACGCAGTGTATCAAGACATTTGTGGGCACCCCGTCCATCCGCTACGTTTTGACCAAGACGTTTTTTATCACCGCCGTGCTCACAGTGGCGGGGTTCACCTGGTACGGGGCAATGGCAATGACGTATGCCTCTGACGTTACGGCGATATACAACTGCTCTGCATTCACAGCCTATGCATTTGCCATACCATTACTTGACGAAAGGTTTTCCTGGTTGAAAGCAAGCAGCGTTGTCATTGCCATTGCCGGCGTGTTTATCGTTGCGTACTCGGGAAACGAGCCCAGTGACGAGCAGACCGAGTACCCCTACCGGTTCTGGGGGAACCTAATCATTGCTATTGGAGCCGTTTTGTACGGGTACTACGAGGTGCTCTACAAAAAGTATGTTTGCATTCCCGCCCACTTGGCCAAGGTGATTACGCCAAGGAGACAAAGCACGTTTGCAAACTTTGTGATGGGGTTGCTCGGCGCATTTACGTTTGTGTTGTTGATGGTTATCATCTTTTGTGCCGAGGTGTTTCACATTCACCATTTCAACTTTTTCGACTATGGCGCCAACACTCGACAGATATGGCTACTTATCTCGGGGTCGATTGTGAGCAACCTCCTATTTAGTGCATCGTTCTTGTCGCTCATGGCGTTGACCTCGCCCGTGCTATCGTCAGTGTCGTCGTTGACCACCATTTTCCTTATTGGGTTGGTTGAGTGGTGGGTCTATGGCAATGCGCTCAGTTTCCAGCAGTTGCTAGGCGATGCGTTTGTCATTGTTGGCTTTGCCATGTTGACAGTGGCCAGTTGGAAGGAGATTAGCGAGGGCAGCGAAGAGGACGACGTTGAAGGTGCAAGCACATATTCCTTTGCCTTGAGCACCGAGACTAGGTGAATTATGTAGATGGTCTATATATATAAGCAGAACTTGAACCCTTTATAAGGCAGAACTTGAACCCTTTATAGAGCAGAACTTGAACCATATTTAGAGTAGAAGAAAAGAAAGGGAAAAAAAAACGTTTGTGTGGCAAAAAAAAAACAAAAACATTAAAGAGGTAACCATGACTGTTGACGAACATGACCTTGGATTCCAAGGCTTGATGAGACTGTTGAATCTCGGCAAAGAGTTTAAAGAGTATGACCCAGCCTCGTTTGTTTCGTTGTCGTTCCACCAATTGTCTGGGCTAAAGACGGAGATTGAATCGCAATTGTCGGTCATATTCGACTTGTTGAAGCACAAGTATGGTGCCGACATGGACACCCCATTGACGATAGATGGATTCCCCAGAAGCGACATTGATGTGGTCACGATAAGGTTGTTGCGGATCAGGGTAATCCGGTTGAGGAACGATAACAAACAGATTCTACTGTTGCTCAATGACAAAATGGCCCAGGAGTTTGCCTCTCGGCGTGGAAACGATGTAGACGAGTCGGACGAGAGGCGCCAAACAGCATCGGCCACCACCACCACCACCACCACAACCACAACCACCAGCACTGCTGCTCCAACGATCCCATTTGCCCAGGTTGGGCAGGTTGTCCCTGGTTCTCCGGCCGAACAAGCGGGTTTACAAACGGGGGACCAAATAGTTGTGTTTGACACAGACATACACGCGTCCAACCACGCGCGGTTATCCAACGTCGTTGCCCGGGTGAACCAGAAACTAGACAAGGATATCCCGCTTGAGGTAAAGCGCGCTGGAGAGAATGTACACCTTACGCTACGTCCAACGGAAAATTGGCCGGGCCAGGGCTTGCTAGGATGTAGATTAGTGCCTATTTAACCCCCATGCAACGTGCTGGTAAATGTAAACACGTCCCCATTCTCAACCACATAGTCCTCCATGCCCTCGAGTTCCCAGTCCGTGTCGTTGATTAGGACAAGTATGCCTGGACGCACCGTGTCGTCCTCGATAAACACGGGTATATCTTTGGGGTCGGCTATGATGTTCTTGGTGATGTATGCAATGAGGTGCTTGACGGTCGCCTCGCCTTCTTCGTATGGAAGAACGGCCTTGTGTTGTCTGACCTGATTGGAGATGACGTCTAATCCTCCAAGAAACTCTATCCTGACTTTGATGGGCATACTGTGTTTGGTTTTGGTGAGATGGAGGGAGCTTGTCTTTCCTTTTTTTCGTTTCTCTCTGGTGTCTCTATTGTGAAAAAATTCACACGTCAGAAAATTTCCAAAAAAACAAGTTCAACAACAAAAGGAACATTGTCTTCACCCCCCAGTCACCGCCATGTTCAAGCACTTGTACATATTCATCTCGTTCCTAGTGTTTGCCCTAGCACACACGCTGGACACCGAACACGTGTTGGTCTTGTATGACCCGGTTTTACTCCAATTGAACGACACTCTGTCGTTGGCCCCCGGAGTCGCCGAGTTTTTGGCCTACCTCGATTCCCAGTTTGATGTCACAATGGCGGACTACAACACCGAGGATATAACATTGTTTTACCAAGACTTTCCAAAGTACGAGCACTTGGTGTTGTTTCCCTCTTCCAAAAAGGCAATCAAATCAAAGGACAAGTTGAGCCAACAGAATTTGTCGAGGTTTATCAACGAGCAGGGGAACGTGTTTGTTGTTGGTGGTGCCGGGAGCAGTGTGTTGCCCGATGGGATCAGATCGTTTTTGAACGAGTTGGGCATCTACCCCTCGCCCAAGGGATACAAGTACATTGACCATTTCAACAGCAAAGACGGCGTGGTGCAATTGGGCAGCGAGAACCACATTGACACCCGGCTTGTCAGCAAGCCAATCAGCGGCGGGTACGAAGGAGGCGCCGCCTTGATCTCAAACAACGAGTTGGTGTTCCCCATTGCCAAGTCCTCCACCACCGGGTACACCAACAAGGCTGGCGAGGCGGCCAATGGCGAAACCACCTGGACGTTTGGCGAACAGGGGTTCCTCGCTGTTGGGTTGCAGGCATTGAACAACGCCCGATTGGTGTGGTTGGGGTCGGTGGACTTGTTGCAAGAGCCAAACTTGTACCGGTGGGGGTTGCAGCAGCAGGGGTTGTTGAAGCTTCAATTTGTGCAGCACGTGAATGAAAAGGATGCCCTCAAGGTGAACCCTCACTTGTACAGAATCAAGGACCAGGCGATTTACACCATTGGCGTGTCGGAGCTCAAGAATGGCCAATGGGTCCCATTTGAAATTGAAAACGAGGATGATCAATTGCAGCTCAGTTTTAAAATGTTGGACGCATACCAGAGATTGACGTTGAAACCATTGGGCCCCGTTTCCAGCAAAGAGGGCAGCGGTGACTTGGACACCTACGCGTACTACGCCAACTTTACCATACCTGACCACCACGGCATGTTCACCTTTGAACTCGACTACAAGAGAGTGGGGTTGTCGTATTTGCAAGACAAGAGGGTCGTTACCGTGAGACATCTTGCCAATGACGAGTTTAAGCGGTCATGGGACATCACCAACGCGTGGCTCTACATCACGTCCACTGCCATTGTCATTACCGCATGGTTCAGTTTTGTTGTTTGCTACATATACGTTGGAAAGACCAACCATGTCAAGAAGAACCAGTAGATAGATATAGCAAGCCGTGTCTTTTTTTTTCTTTTTTTTTTTATTTCTTTCTGAATTTGTTAGTATTGCTTGACTGGGAAAAAGAGTCTTTCCTTTGGGGGAGAAGAGGAAGCACGTAGTGTCAGGATTTTTTCTACTATCTGGTAACAACTATCTTCACTTTGTTAAATCAGTTGTCCCTATCAAAATATTCATCATTGTATGCGTGCATCCACTGTTGATTGGCATTGTACATACTGTTTGGGTGTAAAGACGATGTGGTTGAAAGAGAAGAGAAGGAGAAAGAAAAGAAGAAAAAAAAATTTGGGTGGTGGAAAATTTTATACCACCAAGCGCGACATTGCAATGTAGAGACATTAGCGACATTTTTACTTGCAAGGGCAGCCCCGTTGATGGTGTATAGCAGTAGACGGTATGGTATACTCTCCCGTGTATATCTACAAGTATCCGTTGTCGGACCCAAAAGTCAACCTTACGAGACTTGCCCCCTTGCAAGACACACTACCCTTGCAGACCGCCCCCCCTGGCCCCATGGCCAATGGCGTGAGATTTATCAAACGGTTTCACCCAACCATCTCACGCCAGGGCTTAAGCCAAAACAGGACAGGACAGGACAGGAAAGGAAAGGAGCAGTTGGGGGACACATCCAGATACAATGGGATCCATACGAAATATAATGGGCATTCTACCATGCTCGACCCGCTTGCACAAGTGGCTTCACGGCAATTTTACAACCACGAATTTTTTTTTTTTTTTTTGGGCCGCTGGCCCAAAACCCGCTCCGAATATCGTGCCTTCTTAACACCACCACCACCACCACCCCTGCGCATAGACACTCTCCTTGTACCCATCACCATTCGCCGAAACCTTTCTCAATTCCAAGAAACCTATACACCATAATGGACGTGATCAAACCACACCGGCCCAGCGTGTCTCCTGAAAGAGACCCTAGCACGCTTTCAAACTACTATGCGTTTGAAGTAAAGAACACCAAGCTTGACTTTGAAATCTTGTTTGACGAAAAGTACTTGAAAGGGCGTGTTGAGTATGACTTGAGCAAGCGGGAAGGGGAAGGGGGTAAGGTTGACGCCGTTGAGTTGGACACGTCATTCTTAAAGATTGAGGATGTTTTGGTTGACGGGAGAAAGGCCGAGTACAAGTTGCACCCGAGGAGCGAACCTTTGGGATCAAAATTGTCAATCAGCATCCCGGCAGACACTGGGGCCCGGTTCAGGTTGACGATTGTGTTTGAGACCACCAATGAGTGCACGGCCTTGCAATTCTTGGACAAGGAAGCCACGGACGGCAAAGTTGCCCCCTACTTGTTTTGCCAGTGCCAAGCCATCCACGCCCGGTCGCTCTTTCCGTGCTTTGACACGCCAGCGCTAAAGTCAACGTACCAACTCTCGGCAAAGTCGCCGTGGAAAACCCTCATGTCCGGCCGGCCAGTGGAGGAATCGGGTGCAGCAGCAGCAGCAGAACCACACGTTTACCGCTTCACCCAGCCCGTGCCCATCCCCTCGTACCTCATCTCCATTGCCTCGGGGGACCTCGTGGGCAAGCCTGTGGGGCCCCGCTCCGACGTTTACTCCGAGCCATGCCGCATTGACGCGTGCCAGTGGGAGTTTGAAAAGGATATGGAGGATTTCATCCAGATTGCCGAGCGCTTGATTTTCGAGTATGAGTGGTTAAAGTTTGACTCGTTGATCTTGCCGAGCTCGTTTCCCTACGGCGGCATGGAGATTCCAAACTTGTGTCAGCTCACACCCACATTGATCTGCAAGGATAGGTCGCAGGTGAGCGTGGTGGCGCACGAGTTGGCGCATTCCTGGAGCGGCAACCTCGTCACCAACTGCTCGTGGGAGCATTTCTGGTTGAATGAAGGGTGGACGGTTTACCTCGAGAGAAGGATATTGGAGGGTATTGCCGTGGCCGAGGCGCGCGCCCGGGGCGATGACGAGGCGGCTCTGGAGGCGTACGGCGAGGCGATGCGTCACTTCAATGCCATTATCGGATGGACCGATTTGGAGAATAACCTTCGGGCCATGGGCGATACTGCCGACAAGTACAGTACTCTAGTGCAGGACTTGCAAAACGGCGAAGACCCCGACGATTCCTTCTCCACCGTGCCCTACGAAAAGGGGTTCAACTTGTTGTTCCACATTGAGCAAAAGGTGGGCGGCAAGAGGGTGTTTGACAAGTTTATCCCGCACTACTTTAAAAAGTTTAGGTACCAGTCGTTGGACACGTACCAGTTTGTTGATGCGTTGTACGACTTTTTCAAGGACCACCAATTGCAGCTTGACTCGATTGACTGGGACACATGGTTATACAAGCCGGGCATGCCAGACCCGAAGCCACGCTTTGACACTACGTTGGCTGACGTGTGCTACGACTTGGCCAAGAGATGGTTTCAGTATGCCACCACTACTGGAGACAACAACAACAGCAGCAACAGCAACAGCAACAACAGCAACAGCAACAACAAAAAGGAGGTGTTTGACGAGAGGGACATTGCTGAATTTACAGCTAACCAGTCGGTGGTGTTTTTGGACACCTTGATTGCGTATGAAAAGGTGGATGGGTTTTCGTGGAAGAAGCACTCGGATGTGTTGAGTCTTATGGAAAAGACGTACAAGAACGAGTACAACACGACTCTCAATGCCGAGATTCTATTCCGGTGGTACTATTTACAAGTGTCTGGCCGAGTCGAGCATTTCAAGCACAACTTGGCGTCGTGGCTCGGCACGGTGGGGAGAATGAAGTTTGTTAGACCGGGCTATGCCTTGCTCAACGAGGTTGACAGAGAGTTGGCGGTCAAGACGTTCAAGAGATTTGCTAGTGGGTACCACCCCATCTGCCGCGCCATGGTCAAGAAGGATCTCGGCTTGGACTAGACAACGCGGGCTGTGTAAGGGCTGTGCAAAAAAGAGCTGTGTAGAAGGGCTGTATAGAAGAGGCTGTGTGTAGCAGTTTGTCTCATTGTGAATGCCTAATTTTCTTTTGGCGGGTGGGAAGGACAAGTTTTTTTTTTGTGTTGTTTTTGGCGTAGGCAAATTTCCTTCAGTTTCAGACACGTAGAAACAAAACCTGGCTGGTTTTCTTGTTTTTTTTTATCTAGTGTCCACTGATATAGTCACTTTCACCACCATGTCACAGTTGTTGAATTTAGCCGTATGTAGAGAGATTGCTTTTACTTTTTACCTTTACTTTTTGTCACACTCTGATACAGTTACTAACCTTTTACACCAGTCCTTTGGTAACGTTGCTGAGCGTTTCAACTATGAGAGAATCAGATCAGACTTGTCGTCGGTCCAAAACACAATTTCCAAGTTGAAGCCGCCACAAGAGTTTTTTGACTTTAGAAGAGTGTCCAAGCCAGCCAACTTTGGCGAAGTCCAACAAAGAGTGGGCTTTAACTTGGGCTACTTTTCCGCCAACTACATCACTATTGTCCTTATTCTTTCGGTGTATGCCTTGATTACCAACTTTTTGTTGCTCTTTGTGACATTGTTTGTTGTTGGCGGTATCTTTGGGATAAATAAGTTGAATGGCGAGGACTTGGTCACGCCTTTGGGAAGATACAACACCAGCCAGTTGTACACGGGGTTGTTGATTGTGGCTGTTCCCTTGGGGTTCCTTGCTAGTCCCATCTCCACCATGATGTGGCTTATTGGCTCCAGCGCTGTTTGTGTTGGAACCCATGCTGCGTTGATGGAGAAGCCTATTGAGACTGTGTTTGAAGAGGAGGTGTAGTTTAGAATTTAGGAAACACTTATTGCTATCGCGCCGAGTTGGGCTTGTACCCTCTACATTGGCTTTATGGCTTGTCCTTTACAATGAGGACTGGCCTGTCTTCTACATTGGCTTCATGGCCTGTCCTCTACAATGATTCCCGGACCTTCCCTCTCCCATATGCAAATAAAGATTATCGTATTATAAAGAAAAACCTCATTATACAAGAAAATGGAGAATGTACACTTTATAAAGCATACACACTCTCACCACATAATGCCAAACACATGAAAAAAATAGTAGTGCATCGTAATAAACCAGCACAAGTACTTCTTGTCCAATTAGATACCCAACTTGGTTCTTCTCCAGTGTCTTCTCTTTGCGTTGTATCTGATCGAGTTGTCAGTTCTCAATCTGATCCATTGTGGCAATGGTCTGTTTTGCTTTTGAGCCTTGGCCAACTTTTGCTTAGTTCTGAATGATTTTTGAGACTATAGAGGTGACAAGTTAGTATTTGGGATTCCATGAATAGAGTTGGTCCACAAAGGGTTCTT
>JAKTZW010000343.1:0-31343 GCA_030579015.1 Zhuliangozyma blackwelliae | reverse complement strand
ATCTTTAAAACTGATTGAATAAACCCAGAGAAAAATTTTCACCACCAAAAGAAAAACCATATTTGCAGGTTGGCGTTGAGTTTGCAGGTTTTCCCACTGTCACTCTCACACCAGTGAACTTGGTAGCGGAAGACAAACGGCAGCATAAAATTTTTCTTTTTTTTTAGCTCTCCTCCCTTTGGTGAGCGAGCCAGAGACAGAGCCAGAGAGAGAGAGAGAGAAAAAGATTTTTCAACATTTCACCTCTTCATCTTCACAACCATCCACAATGACCAGAACCTCCGTCTTGGCTGATGCTTTGAACGCCATTAACAACGCCGAAAAGACCGGCAAGAGACAAGTCTTGATCAGACCCTCCTCCAAGGTCATCATCAAGTTCTTGACTGTGATGCAAAAGCACGGCTACATTGGTGAATTTGAATACATTGACGACCACAGATCAGGCAAGATTGTTGTTCAGTTGAACGGTAGATTGAACAAGTGTGGTGTTATTTCGCCCAGATTCAACGTCAAGATCAACGACATTGAAAGATGGACCGACAACTTGTTGCCCGCTAGACAGTTTGGTTACGTTATCTTGACCACCTCTGCCGGTATCATGGACCACGAAGAAGCCAGAAGAAAGCACGTTTCCGGTAAGATCTTGGGTTTCGTTTACTAAGGCAGTTGGGTCTCGACAGTTATATAGCATTCAATACATTCAACCTACACTTTGGGGGAAACCATAAACGCTTGTAGAGTTGGGTGCTACACTGTAAACGGTAAAGCCTTTGTAAATGGCCATAGGGCTGAGCCCTATATAACCTCTACACGTGACACACACGACTATACAGTACCGCCGAGACACTTTTCAGTTTTCCTCCTCACCCTAACAGAAAAATTATTCTCAGTTCAAGACATACCCTAGAGCACATACAACAACAACAACAACCATGTCCACTGGTATGTGGTATTACACTACAGAGGAAAGTCAGGATGGACATATGCAACGAGAGTGATTTGAGTGTGGGCCTTTTATTTTTTGATCCCCCCCCCCTTGAGTAGTTGGGACCGTGCCGTTTATGCAATGGGTCGAAAAGCTCATCTACAAAGTAAAGATCCACAATCGTTGGACCAGGCTTGAAGGGTGCGGTGCGTGCACCCCCCATCCCTTTACAAGAGCTTATTGGACCCGGAATAACACGGCACCGCATATATATATATGTGCGTTTCATGTCCACTCCAAATGCATTCTCACAACCAAGTCATTACTCGAGAGATGCGAGAGTAGAGCGGAATAAGGGATTCTACACACATGTTTTGTTCACCTAGGCAACCTGCAAACAACACCCTCTACCTCATTTCCCCCAACCAACCATCCTGACGTGTCCAATCCATTTTTTTCAAATGGCGCAAGCAATGTACTAACAAATTTATAGATCGTTCTCAAGTTTTTGGTGTCGCAAGAATCTTTGCCTCATTCAACGATACTTTTGTCCATGTCACCGATTTGTCCGGTAAGGAAACCATTGCCAGAGTCACTGGTGGTATGAAGGTCAAGGCCGACAGAGACGAATCCTCTCCATACGCTGCCATGTTGGCTGCCCAAGACGTTGCTGCCAAGTGTAAAGAAGTTGGCATCACTGCCGTCCACATCAAGTTGAGAGCTACTGGTGGTACCAAGACCAAGACCCCAGGTCCAGGTGGTCAATCTGCCTTGAGAGCTTTGGCCAGATCCGGCTTGAGAATTGGTAGAATCGAAGACGTTACCCCAGTCCCATCTGACTCTACCAGAAGAAAGGGTGGTAGAAGAGGTAGAAGATTATAAGTGTGTGGTTTCCTTGGGTCTATTCTATATATACAATACTTGTACTTTACTATCAATGCATGTGATATAATAACTTGCGTATCGATTGAGTGGCCCATAGAGGTCTCTTTGTATGGTGTGTGACAGCATCGAAAGATTTTCCACACACGCGAATTTAACCACATAAAAAGAAACACACCATCAGCCCACACCCACCCACACACACACACACACATGGATGCGGTGTTCATACGCCAGATTAAAGATACCAAAGAGTCGACTACCGCCGAATGTGTTTTGTCGCGGTATTGGCTACCGTACCGGAGAGGCGCGCCAAAAGGCCGACGTTGCTTTGAGCTTGCTCTACCCGGGCTTGATCTCCAATGAACCCGAGTCGGTACAGACGCTACTAAAGAGCTTAAAGTACTTGCCAATGACGCCGCGAGCAAACGTCATCACAGAACAAGAGGAGGCAGGCGAGTTTGTTGATGAGTTGGCGACCGGGTTCGCACCCGTGCTTGCAGAGTACAAATCGGCCTTGCGTGCGGTGCACGGCACCGACACCGACAATGTCAAGCAGATTGCCCAGCAACGGGTGTTTTTTGACAATTTTGACTTTTTATTCCCCCTTTTCAGTTGCAAAAAGTTCATTGACGAGGCAATGATCTACCCCGACGATTACGGCGACATTGATCCGTACCACAATGAGTATATCGTGCTCGACAAGTTTCGGAGGAAAATCAGTTTCAACCCGCTTTACCTATGCGGCGACTACAACAAGGTGGCGGGAACGTGTCGGGCCTTCTTCAACCAGGATAACCCAAATGTCGACGAGATTGTTCGACAGCTTTCAAACCTTGGTAAGTTTGGTGCAGCGTCGTGGAAGTACCATCTGGCGGTGCACCTTGGTCGAGACGTTGATGTCGCAAGGCACGCCGACGAGATTGTTGATCGGCTTTGTTTGTCAAAGTTATTGAAACCCCATGAGTTTGCCCAAATGAATGGAGAGAAGGAAAGGGGAAAGCAAAAGGAAAGGGAAAGGGAAGGGGGAAAGAAGAAGCAAAAGGGACTGCAAAAGGGAATGCAAAAGGGAACGCAAAAGAGGGAGGGGGAGGGAGCATACGTGAATGTGTTGTACCAATACCTCGGTTTATTGACGTTGGTGAATGGAAAGCTATCCAAGCGGAGCGTTGAAAGCATAGCGAGCTTGGTAAAAGCCTTGGACGGTCTGGTTATTCACAATAAACAAAGAGTCCCTGCCAAAGTGCTCGATAGCGTTGTCATAAAGGATACATCACAGGCTGAATATTACTCCAAAATTGCCCAATTGACACTAAAGCATGTGGTGGACCAGGCAAGGGTGTTGGACAACAAGATTGAGGCCAATGTCTTGACATTGTTGCGGGACCAATCCCGGTTGGTGAAATTGGGGTACCTCCTCACAATCAGCCACGCCCGTGGCATGGAGCTACTCGGCAGAATCACGCGGGTCAGCCCCTTGACGCAATTGAAAACCAAGGCGTTTCTCGTCCACGCAGTCAACACCATGGATCTAGCATTGCCGTACATCAAACACACCGCGGCAGATTTCAACCCGTACCAGATCCGGCCACCCATGCCCAACAATAACATAATCAACAGAATCTTGGTTATGCACAAGCTATTCTTTTCAAAAACGTCCGATACCAAGGCCAACAGGTTTGGGGTTTTGTTGAACAAGGTCCAGCTATCGGGCGAGATGTCGTATGGGTACCATGTCGAGTTGGCGGTGTTGGAGAAGCAGAACGAATTCAGCGTGGTTGCCAACCATCGTGGTCAGGTGCTTCATCTCTTGTTGAGCTACGACTTTAAAATGTACATTGTTGACCTTATGGCGTTTTACGAAAACCAAAAGTCGTTGGTATACCGGTATAAGCGGCACCGCCTGAATCGGTACTTTTTAGCGACGCAGTTTGACCAGATATTTGCCTCCTTGTCCGGCGAGCAGCAACGAAGCTGGACGGCGGATTTGGTTGACAAGTTGGAGTCGGTTTTGCTGCAATTGGATGCAGACGTCGTTGATGAGTTTTTCAAAAGCTTCAAGATCCATATGGCGGCGCGCAAGCCGACATTGTGGGCCATGTTTGACCACCCCGTGGACGTGGACAAGGACCCTGACCCCTTGGTACACGAGAGGTTGGGTGGCCGGGGTGGTGCTACTTTAAAAGATTTGCCGGTTGAGCGGAGGGGGGCGTTGAAGAGCTTGGGCTTGGCATACCTCAAGTTTGCCCAGAGCAAGCGCCATATTGATTGCGATTTGCGGAGTTTTATCAATGAAACCCGAGAGGTGGGGAGGGAAATAACGGCATTGTACTCTGACGCCGAGTTGGCACGATTGGGGCTGGAATTGCAAAGAGATTGCCACAATCACGAGTTGGGCCAAAGCATGGTATCCAAGTTGCCCAGCAATGTACCGCAGCAGGGGTGGCGGCATGGACGGCGGGACTTGCCTCTGTTCTCCGACAGTGACATTTTCCAACTCAACCCAGCCACTAAGCTGGCTAAATTGTGGAAATACAATCCTGAGCAATTGTGCATGCCCGTGGTGCCGTTTGAAACAACATATCTGAAATACTTGCTTATATGCTACTATTGTTCCTTGCGCGTGTTGAAACAGTTCAAGATCCGGTCACAGGCCTCGGCCGACATGATTACGAAATACAGCCAGTTGGGCCAACACTACTACGAGTATTTGGTGATGCAGTGTTTGTGCAACTCGAATCTCGACGAAAAGACAATCAGCAATGTGGTTTGGCTATTCAAGGACAAAAAGTTTAAGCGGGTGGTCAACGAGATGACTGGCATCACGGCTCCCTTCAAAGACCCGGCGATGGGGAAGGTATACCTGAGTATACTTGCCGAGAAATGCGACAATGCGTACTACGAGCTAATCTGCCACAACAGCTGCTTCCACCAGTACTGCGCCATCTTGTACCTTGAAGACGCGGGGCTACTTGAAAAGTGGGTGCAGGGGTTGGTGCGGCCGCTCGTTGACGAGTTGGAGGCCTTGAACACGCAGGAGCAGAGAGAGCGGGTGTTTATGTCGTTCAAACAGGGTGCCGAGGAGTATAGATGCCAACATTGGCAGGGGTAGTGCTTTGTATATAGTTTTAACTCTTTTGGGTTATCTAACCCGGGAAGGTTTGCCCACACACACACACGCAAGCAGAAGCGCAAAGAGACTTTTTTTTTTTTTCTTTCTTTTCCCTCTCTTTTGATAACAGAGATAAGGGAACCGTGGAGCCGGATCAACACACGATTGTGCGTCTTGGAGATAGGCGGCGCAAGTATCGTCCCATGGCGGATCATTACTCTTTTGGAGTCAAAGATCCGTAGCTTTTATAGTCCCACTATTTATTGTTTATATAAGGAGCCCTGTCTTTCTTTCCTATCAGTCTGTTGCAAAAAAAAAAAAAAAAGAACACCACCACTCCAGTAAACCATGTTTGAGGCCGGGGTTGTCATTTTACTCCTTTGTGCCTCGCTCGTGTTGTCACATAAACAAATCAAGCAACTCGTCAAATCGCACTTTAACGCCAAACAAGCGCTACTGGATGAGGAGAAACAGCTGCGAGAAAGGAGGAGAAGCAGCAGCAGCAGCAGCAGCAGCAGCTATGGGGGCACAGACGAGCCACTTCCCAAGCCTACGGCGTTGATGATCACTCCCGAGGAGGTAAAAAACTACGACGATAGACCGTGGCGGCCGTTCCGGTGGCCGTACCATCAAACAATGAGCATATTCAAGTTGGACATTAACCACTGGTTGGACATGGACAAGTACTACATGCACTATATCGAAGAGAAGAAGCGGATCAGGATGAAGTACGGCAAGCAAAACTTTGACTGGCTCCCTGAATCCGAAGACGCATGCATGGAGTTGATGGAAACGGTGGTGGACCACTTGTGCGAGCGGTACCCCTTGTTGTTCACGGTGTTGAAGGATGGCAAATGGACCCAAACACGCGGGGCCGGTAAAGTCATCAAGAATGAGTTAACCCACGAGATTCTAGATATGACATGGCCCATGAAGGAACATCCATTGGTTATTGTTTCCAAATTGGCCAAGGAAGATTTTTACCTTGTTTTAAAAAACCCCAAGGACGACAAGCACTACCTTGTTGCCGCGGCCGTCCCCTTCCCCGGCGGCTCTTTTGGCATTGACCAAAAGATTGGCCAGCACCTCGACGTTATTCATCAAGATGTGCCATACTACAAGGAGAAGCTCCAGAAATCGATGGAAAGATGGTTTTCCAAGATGAAACCGAGCGACCCCGTAGAACGGGCAAGCTGGTACATCACTTGGGACACCAAGTTGAAGGTCAACAATGTCTACCAAGTGCCCCAGTTCATGCCCAACTTGGAGGCCGATATGCAGGCAACCGACCCCAAGGAGTTCAATGTCAGGGTAGAACGCCAGACCTTGAGGAGATTGCCCCGATCCCAGGCAATTGTCTTTACCAACCACCCGATTTTCTACTCCATTGACGAGATGAAGGACGAGCCAATGATTCCGTCATTGTTGAAAAAGATCATCTACGAGGGTCCGCAGGATATCCTCAAGTATAAGAACTTTGGTTTGGTCAGAGACCACATTTCAACGTACTTGGACACGTTGGTGCAACGGCAAAAGGATTTGGGTATCATAAATGACCAAACACCCTTGAAAACCCAACCCAGTTATCCGTTTGCAGCGTGGGCCAATACCGACTTTGACCACGTCAATGGCTGGAACAATCCCAGCAAAGATTACCAAAAGGATACATTAAAGACCAAAGACTTTGATGTGAAAAAGTTGGCAGAGAATGAGTAGTGCTGGGCTTCATAATGGCTTAGCGTCTTACACCCCCCTCCCCCCTCCTCCTTTTTTTTGTATATTTTTTAGTTTTATTGTTTGAAATGTTTCAGATAAACTTGCTGGCTCGTGGCGCCACTGTTGGATACTCCTAAGCCGTTCCTTCTTCAAAGAAGAGCGCTACCACAATTACTTTTCTCATTCTTGTTTTTTTTTTTTGGGGGGGGGGGAGCTCGAGTCTAGGGAGGAAAAACTGGTGGAACCTAACAGGCTGGTTTGCTAGCAATCTAGTTACAATATTGTCACACGCCAGCATCAGCATCGGTAGCAGCAGCAACAACAGCAGCAACAACAACAACAGCAACAGCAACAGCAACAGCAACAGCAGCAGCAGCAGCAGCAGTAGCACCTCCAACACAGCAACAGCAAAGTACAAAGTACCACCACCACCATGCCGGAACAATCGTTGCTTGTAAAGGTCCTTCCCCCCATATCGGTCAAGACCACCCTTGCATGCCTACTATGGTACACGGTCTCGTCGGTGACATCCCAGCTAACCAAGCTCATCCTCACCCGGTTTCCGTACCCCTTGTTTCTTTCGCAGTGCCAATTCCTTATAGGAGCTGGGCTCGCTTTTGCATTCATATCCCTCGCCCGCAGGTACCCCGCCATTGGCGAGCACTTCCCCCCCGGCTACGTTCCGGTTGACGCATCGAGACCAGTACTCTCGGTGGCCATGCTATTGAAGATATTCCCCCTTGGATTGTTTCAATTTGTGGGCAAGTACTTTTCGCTTAGTGCAACGTCGTTGATCCCCTTGCCAACCGTCTCGAGCATCAAGGCATTGTCGCCGTTGCTCATTGTGTTGGGGTACCGGATCGTGTACAAAGTGGTGTTTCCGTTCATCACGTACTTGTCGCTAGCGCCATTGCTCATGGGGGTGGTGTTGATCATCACTTCAGACTCGTTACAAAACTCAAAGTCCACCACGAGCTTGTTGACAAACGAAAACAACGAGTTGGACCGGAAGCAGATCAAGGGGTTGGTGTTGTGCTACCTCAGCACGATTGTATTTGCGGCGCAAAACATTTACGGGAAACAGCTAATGACGTGGGACACCAGCAACACAAAGGCGCACAACCCGGCGTCGTTGGTGTTGAACACGGAGGTATCGCGACCAGGAACGCCCATGGCGTACCCCCAATCAAACAGCGACAAAGACGCGGGTGGGTATTTCGGCACGGGGGGATCCAAGAGCTTGACGCAGAGGTCGGCCACGTTCAAGTTGCCGTACTCCTCGTCTGACTTGACGTTGGACGAGAAGAAGGACAGCCGGTTGCATGTGCCTGACTATTACCAGCAGGCAGTACATGAGGGCCACGCCAACACCAAAAACCCGTTTGCATTCATCATCAACAGATTTGACCTAGAAAAGATTCCCCAGCCAGACAAGTTGACGGTCCTCTTGTACTGCTCCTTGATTGGCTGTTCCTTTTCGATTGGCGGGTTCTCGATGAATGAGTTGCCAAAGATGTATGGCCAGTTCCACAGCGACAGCCCCATCGCGGGCACAATCGACACCATGTCTGAGTTTCTCGAAATCATGTTGCTCATCTTTTTGGATTCGTGCTCGCACTTTTTGCAGACATTGGTTGCATTCCACATCCTCGGTCTGATCCCCACGCTATCGTACTCCATCGCGTCCATGATGAAGAGAATAGTGATTATCACGGTGTCGATTGTGTTTTCCATCGGCTACAGCACGCCAAAGGACCCTACAAAGTGGTTTGGCAGAATCACTACGGAACAAGCAACCGGGTTGGTGTTGATTGGGATCGGGCTATACTGCTACGACCGATGGGGAAGCAGAAGCTTGAAACCAAATAGATTGTAAATTATAGCAAAAAGAGTTGGGGTGTAGGTTGTAGGGTGTAGAGTGTAGAGTGTTGGGTGCAGGGGTGGGAGATTAAATGTTTGGAGGCTCTAAATCACTGGTCGACACCAAAGCCAACAGTGTAAGAATATCACTTCCATTGATGAGTTACTCTGGTATGTGTTGTAGAGAGCAGCAGTGGTGGTGTGTTATATATATATGTCCAACAGTTGCCCTACAATAATACACATACGTGGTACAATGGAGAAGAAGAGAAAGAAGGGAAAGAAAGGAAAGAAAGAAGTAAAATTTTCTGCTTCTTCTACTGTAGGGGGTTGAGAATTGTGGATTATTTCTCCAGTTCAGGGTAACTCCCCTTTTTTTTGTTCTTGTTTACAGGCCAACACCAATGAAGCCAGCATCTACCCTTGCCACCATATGGTGCTACGCATCTGTCGCGGCGGCAATTGGATTCAGAGGTATAGTGGAGGGTATCCCAAGCCACACCACCGAGTTGCACCATGCGAAACAAGCAGTGGTTCTCAACGGCAACAACTACCCTAGCCGGTTCAAGGTCGACCTTTACAAGTTGAACGACACCAGCTTTGATAGTGCTGGTGCTGTTGTGGGAAAGGATTATGCATTCAAGTACGACAATTTGGAGAAAGGCGAGTACGAGTTGGTTGTAAACTCGTACGATTTCGCGTTGCACCACAACCGATTCAGAATCGCTGTTTCCGACGGCGCGGTGACGGCGTACAACGACCCCTTGGGCGAAAAGACATACAATGCAACGTCGGCGGTGGATATCAGCAGCCGGCCCTTGGTGTTGCGCTTTAAAGAGAACAAGCAGTTTTACGAAGCCGCGGGCGGGTCACTCAGCGACATTGTCATGAATAGCCCCTTTGGGTTCATTTTCAGAAACAGGACGTATACCCTCATTTTCACAATCTGCATTGGTATAATGGTGGCTCCATACGTGTTGCAGTATGTGAACCCGGAACTTGCGCTGGAGTTGAAGGAGATCCAGACAAAGGGGGTTGCTGAACGGTTGGAGAAGGTGCCGCAGGAGGGAGCAACAGCAAGCGGGGCAAAACCAGCCAGGGGAAACGTCAAGAAAAGGCGGTAAATAGTGTGTGTGTACAAGTATATATATATATATATATATATATGAATGAGAGTATATACATGTGTGGTACTATACTCTTGTATTAAGCTTCCATCCAACTATACAAGACCGGCTCATCATCCAGCACGCGGTGCCCACAACTGCAAACACGCAGCAGAACACGGCAAACATGTCGTACTGATGCTTGGACCCGTCGCCGATTATGGCGGCGCTCACGGGGATGCCAAAGAGGTTGCCCACGCTGACAAAAAAGTAAAGCAACCCGTACCGCTGGCCAAACCGGTCGGTGGGGGTTATGGAGCCAAGACACACGGGTGTCAAGCTCAAGATGGAGGAGCTAAAGAAGCCGCAGATGGCGGAAAAGGCGTAAAGAACGCCAAAGCTGGATCCAAACGGCAACCACAAAAGGCACATTGAGAGCGTGTACCCAAGAAGCATGGTGATCATAATGTTGAAATGCCCCAACTTGTCGGAAAAGTAGCCAGGGACCAATCGGCCCAACACTCCCGTGGCGTTGAACACTGTGAGCAAAGTGTACGAATCTGGCTCGCTCATTCCTTGTGCGATTGCATAAGTGGCGATGTACGTCAACACCGGCATCAAGCTCAACTCGGTTGCAAACGTCCCTGCGATGCAAAACGAGTAGGTGGGGTCTCTCAAGCTCTTAAAGTCAAACAGCTCCTTTACTTGGCGAAAGCTTCTTTTGTACTTGCCCAACTCGCCACCATTCCCTTCATCGTCGTCGCCCTCTACCTCGGTCAACGCCCTGCACACCCGTTCACGACACAACAAAATGGAAAAGATCATACACCCAAGGCAAAAGAATGCCAAAATTCTGATTGCCCACGCGTACCCTACGCCCACGTATAGTGCCTTCAACATGGCGGGCACTATCATGCCACCAATGGACCCGCCCACCGTGGCCAAGCCAACCGCTCTTCCGCGCTTCAAGTTGAACCAATGCGACAAAACACTAATCAACGGAGTGATGTTCAACGAGTTCCCCAAGCCGACGCAGATACTCAACGCCAAGATAAACTGGGGCACCGTAGTGCAGCTGGCCACGGCCATGAATCCGCCAAACACCATAACCGTGCCTGCAATCATGGGCATGAGTGCCCCCTTGACGTCGAAAAACGGACCCACAAGCACGCAGTTGACGAACGAGAGCGAAATGTAAATGGAGAATATCCAAGACACGGTCGAGGTCTTGACGCCTGCTAGCTGGTGCGTCGCCACATATGTCTGGATGGCGCCCGTGGAATTTAGTGTTCCAAAGTTGGCCACGAGCCCCAAGAATGATCCAAGGACAACGCTGTATGCCCTCCACCCACCCTCGGGATACTCCATTACTGGCTGCTCTTGGTGTTGTTGTTCTTCCTCCTCTTCTTCTTGTTCCTCCTCTTGTGAGGAGCATTCTGGTGTAGTCTCAACCGCCACTCCGTTAATTGTCACACAATCTAGCTCGATATTGTTCCCGGTACAAACTGTGGTCATGTTTGGCGGGGAGCTTTTTGCAGACAAGGTGATGATTGACTAAAAAAAGGATTAAATCCATTTATAAAAATTGTTATAAAGTGGGGTAGAATTCCGCGTTAGCGCATCAGAGAGCAATTGGGAATACCTACGCTAGCGGGTCGGCTTAATCTATAAAGTATACACTTTCCCAGTAGAGTCGCCAATAACAAGCTTCAATGTGCCTCTCACTAGCTTGTCACTAGTATCTACCTCCGAGCATTTGAACAACTCAACTGCCGTAATCTCCCCAACCACCCGATCCATGTTGATGGTGTCGTGGCGCTTCAACTGCCACCCTTCCTTTCCCACCACAAGTTCATAGATATCAACCGACTCCTTCTTTGCAATAGCAAGGAACTCGTTGGTCCAGTAGACGTGGTTGTTTAAGCAAAGGCCCTTGGAAGTGTCGACCGTGGGAACATTGGTGGACGCAAATGTCACCACCTTCACGTCGCCAGTAAACGTTTGGTCCAAAATAAGCTCTCCGTTGAGGGTGTATACCCGAAGTGTTGCCGTGGTATTGCTGCTGCTGTTGTTGTTGCTGCTGCTGCTGCTGCTGCTGTTGCTGTTGCTGTTGCTGTTGCTGTTGCTGTTGCTGTTTCTCTCCGCGTGGTGCAATGTAGCGATATTTCCAGTGTCGTTTGAAATCGCCACCAAAGCGTGGGGTGTGCAATTATCAGGGGGCGTGAGTTTCCGGACAAACTTGAACCTTGCCAAGTCCCACACAATCGCCAACCCACTGGCGTCAATACTGGCGCCAAACCGGAAACTCTTGCTGTAAACTATGCTGAGTATTGCCGCCAAGTGGCCCCTCAAAACCCCTCGGTACTGCAAGTTTATCGACGGGGTGGTGCCACATTTCCATGCGTAGAGCATCCCGTCACTGGAACCGGTCAAAAACACCTTGTGCCCGAGCTGGATAACGGCGGTTATGTCGTTCGCGTGGATGTTCAAAAACGGCGTGCTGTTGACAATTAACGACCCGCACTCATGCTCAAACTTCTTTGCCTTACGTATCAACAAGTCGTCCTCGCTGGATACACACGCATGCCTGCCGACCCATCGCTTTGCGTTTCGCGAGCTGATTTCGAGTTTGCAAATGGGCAGTTTCAACTTGGACTCAAACACAAGTTTCGGGTCCTGCTTGGCATCAATGCGTGCAAGGTAGTTGTTTGGCAAGTTGAGCACGGATTTCGCGGGGTGGGGCTTGCTAAACAACTTGGTTGGAGTTTGCCCGAAATTGTTTATCATGCCAATAACGGCCCTCTTTTCCATCTCATCGTTGATGCTATCCAAGTTTATCGCACCGTGGTACGACAAGTGGTGAAACACATTCAAGGCATCCACTGCTTCGCTGCCACTCTGCTTGTACCCAAAGATCAAGTCAATCCACAGGTGCAAGTTTGCCGACACGTACGAGCTCTCCAACGCTTCCCTGTTCTTGGAGATAAATATCCGGGGGTCGTTTTTGGCCCAGGGGGGTAGCGCCACGTTGTTTGGCGACTCGCCATTCTGGAGGCTCCCAAACTCAAAATTGCTCGAGTTGATCAAAAATTCCGGCAAGTAGTAGAACTCGGGCGTTAGTTCCCGCACGTCGGTGGTGTTGTCCTTCGATGCCGATAGCCACGCTTTCTCCACCGAGTTGAACAACCGGTCGGCGTGGTCAAACTTGCCGCCCTGAAGAAGCAAGTACGACTGCACATACGGTTTGAGCCGGATCAAGTACGACGTCACAATCATGGCCGATGAGTAGTGGGTGCCGTAGTGGAAAGGAGGAGCGTCCTTGTCGTGCAAACTATCCAACGCCTCAAAGCGCTCTTGGAACTGCTTAGCTCTTGCAGGCGTCTGCGCCCCCATGGGTTTCGACAAGTCGCGAAACAGTGACGGGCTCGACAAGTCTAGCTCCTCGCTGGTGTAGTCGGCAATCACCCACGGAAACACCGGGTACTGGGTCAAGTCATTAAAGGTCCTCCCGGCCAAGGTGTTGATGATCATCAAGTAGTAGAAGTTGGACATTTCGCCCATTTTCCACTTTTTGGTGGCGGCAAGAAAGGCATTGGTGTGTGGCGGCGAGAAGGCGGACACGATTTTAGACGATAGCGAGCCGTCGCCAAAGGACAGGCTGGCACCGTGCAACGCCTGCACCAAGTCGTGGTCGATCCCCTTGCCTGAGCTAAAGGGGTGTAGCTTATTAAAGACTTGGTCGCGGTCTTTTGGGGTCATACAGGTTATCAATATGCTGGCGCCGTCGCTAAAGAACATCTCAATTGCAATGTCGCGCAAAAGAAACTGCCGCCGGGAGATGCAGCTCAACTTGTCCAAGCTCCAGCTCTTGCTTCTATGCTGCTTTGTCTCGCTCTTCAAGAGGTTGCTGGACTGCGAGTTGACCAACTGCAGGATGGGGTCCCGTAGTTCCGGCAGAGCATCGTCAACGTCAATCACATTGCCGTCTTTATTGTGGAAATAGTTGTCCACCAAGTAAAGATGGTGGGTGCCCAAGATCATCAAGCTCTCCACCGGAACTAGCCCATTGATTTGACTAATGTTCCAAAGCGAAACAATCTGGTCGCCCACAAACAAGCTCCGGCTCACCTTGCGGTTCTTGTCTTCGTATATGTTCCGCGCTTCAGAATCGTCCGATTGGTCCATGTTGGTTGCTTCCACAAACTCAAAAGCGTCGTCGTCGTCGTCGCCGTTATTGGTAAGGCCAAGCGTGTCGATTCCATAAGCAAAATCGTACTCACTAGCGGTGCTGCTGCCACCACCACCACCAGAAGCTGAGTCCACACTCTTTAGAGGGATGTCAATGTTGTAGGTGAGCTTCTCAGATTCGGGGAGACCATCCTCAACAATGAGCCTTTTGCGCATCCTGTCAGAGTTTTCAATATAGTCCAACACATAGTTTTTGGGATTCTCCTTGTCAAATAGCCGCGCAATCTCGGTTTTTTGTTCGTGGTACGCGGCTATGCAGTAGCGTACACCCTCTTGGTGGTCTTGGAGCGCTCGGTTGTACCGCACTAGCTCGTTGTTCATGGTCTGGCTCTTGATCAGCTCGCAGTCCTTCTCAAAGCTCTTGACGTAGATGTTGTTTGCGTGTCCCAACTTCCCTCCATTGTGCAAAGTAACGCTGATTACATTTGCCACTTTCAAATGGTCTACTTGTAGGTACCCCTCGACAAGTGTTTTGAAATCCTTGAGTACGTGCTTAACAAACGGGGGGTATTTCTGTAACCGTGACATGGTTTCGCTGTCATTCTTGGTCATTAGGTTCTGGAATAGCTCGTCAAGAAGCGCCTTGTCGTAGCCGCCCACCCTTTCAATGATTGCGGGGAACAGATCCTGCCGCATCAAGTAGGCGGTCCTCAAAAAGTTGAATGCCAACTCCGGTTTCTGTTTCTGCTCAGAGGCAAGCAAAATGCCAAGCAATAGTCTAATCACCACCGCGAGCTGCTCGCTCCCCAAAACCTCGCTATCAAATACAATCACCTGTCGGTACAACAAGCCTTTCAAAAACGTGGCAAGGTCCTTGGAGCAACTTTCATACAGAATGTCAAACTCAGAAGCCAACTTTAAAAGTTTCAACACAATCGTGGACCCCACAAACTTTTTCAAGCCCGCAGCGCTGGCGTGGTGGGCGTGGTGGGCTTGGTGGGCTTCGGCCACAGACATGGCGCACAAGAGGTAGGTGTCCAAGTCCTGGTGGCTAACCACATAGTTTTGACTTAGTAGCTGGTCGTTGTAGTGCGTCAACAACAGAATCGTGTTTTTGTAAACCTGCTTCTCGTTGAAAACAAAGTTGGACAAGGCGATAAACTCGTTTATGTGTTGCATAACTTTGGGGAAAACAAGGTCGAGCAACAACTTTTGGGTGAAATTGCTCAAGGAATCAAAAGTGTCCAAAAACCGTTCCGTTGCCAAGTTCAATATGTAAAATTGCGATAGCACCCCGGTCAACTTGTCGTAACACTCTTGCATACTTTTCCGGATCTCCGGGTCGCTCCACAGAAGCGAGAGCTTCAAGTGGCCCAAGAGCTCAACAACTCCCTCGAGAAAGTCTTTGCCGAGGTAGAACTTCTGAAGCGGCTTTATCTTGTCAAACCCGGTGCTCAACGAGTCGGTGTACTGGTTGATCAAATGCAACACATTTAGCGATACGGTGATGTTCTCTTCGCGGCTGTTCTTGATGGGGGTACTGGGGTTGCTCCCTAAAAGCTTTCCCGACTTCATACTCATGGTGTACACCGAGCTCAAAACGACATTGTTCAAGAGTAGCAAAAACTCGGGCATAGCAGGGGGGTGATTAAACTCGTTTGACTCAATCACCTCCACCAAGTTCTTGCTTCTGGTTCTCAGTGCACTCAGTGCTTCTGTGTCAACCCCGAATGCGGCCAAAAAGATGGAGCACAATATGGTGTTGCTTTCCCACCACTCCTTCAAAAACAGGGTCAAAACATCCAAGCCGTGGTTCATTTCAAAGAACCGCTTGATTATATGCGTCCCCAACACCTTGAGCAACTTTGTCAAGAGCCGGATGCCGCAGTCAACCACAGCTTCAGACTGTGGGTACCGGAATAACAACAATATCCAATGCACCGTGATGGACCTCGAAAACTTTTTCAACGTCTTGACCGATGTGGCAGGGCCGCACAAGGTCTCGGTCAATATTTGCAACGCAGTGATTCCGCACCGGGAAGAACTATCTGGGTTGTACAATGCATAGATGATGTAGCTTGAAATGGCCACAATCTCTTCGACCGATGCATCCAATTTCAAAACGCTCTGCAAAATCTGCGAGAGCTGTTCCATAAACGCGCTGGAGAGCTTGTCGTCCTCGGCAGCCGGTACTGTTTTCAAAAATTGGATGAGTTTCTTGAGTAGCTTCATCTTTTTGAGCTCGTGGTAGTTGTGCACGCAATGTCGCGAGCTCTGTAGCAACATCTGGATCTGAAACATCAAGTAGTCAAACGAGTCACTGCCGTAAAAGAGGTCAAAGTTGAGCACCAATACCCGGTAGGCAAGGGGGTTGACGATTGCCGACTCGTAGGGGTTGACGAAATCGTGCCCGGAATGTTTGAGGAGCAAGTTCAACACGTTGGCGCCATGGCAGCCAGTCACATCTTCCAACGATTTATCTTCAAACCCGGGGCAAATATCAAAGTTTAACGACGCATTCTGCTCCTTGAGCTTGGTCAACAAAACCGAAAGTATGCCATACCCATTCAAGTGTTCAAACTCTTTGCTGATCCGCCAGTTGTTGGACACCAACAATAGCAATAGCGACAAGGCGCTACAAAATGTGGTTTCCCGTAGCTGGTGGTTGGATATTTCAAGAGACGTCTCCAACACCTGCAACAACAACGAGGGCCCAACAGCCAATTGAAAACCCAGGTACATTGAAGTTTGGTGGAAAAATGATAGGCTGGACGACGGCCGGTACTTGCCGGTCTTGTCGTGGCGCACCAAGGTCTGGAAAAAGTCGTTGGTGTCAAACAAGACATTTCCCTCGCTGATTTTCAGTAGAGACCCCACAATGGCATTGTGGCTTGTCAGGAGGTTTTGCCCGCGAATGCCATTGAGCAAGGTGCTTTGTTGCCCACCATAGACGGAATGCAGACTCTTTGTCTGTTGCGCCCACTTTAACGATTGCTGCTTGAGACCGCCGCTGGCCTTGTGGTGGCCATTTGCCTCGCTCGTCTTGAGGGCAACGTTAAAGAGCCCGCGGTAGCTCAACTGGCCCAACAAGTGAAACAACCCGTCTGGGGAAAACTCCTTGAAATCCCAATCGTAGCCCATCCCCAAATTGTAGAGCAAATGCACCCACTCGTACGAGAGGGTGGTGTTTAGCAAGGTGAAATTTCTCACCACCAACTCGTTGTACTTTTCCCTCTCAAATTCTTCTTCTGCCGCCTCCTCGCCAATCGACAACTTGTTCCAGCTCGACAAGTAGTCCCTTAGATCCGGGCACGGTATGCTCTCGTTATACTCGCCGTCGATAAACAAGTTCAAATTGGCGCTGGCGTCGTACGTCAACACAAACTGCCGCCACCCGTCTTCAATAATCTGATTGAATGAAAAGTGCATTTTCGATCCGTTGCGCTTGTTTCTGATCTCAACCACAAACTGGTTGTAATTGACCAAGAGCACCGCGAGGGCGGTGCTGCTTTCTTGGTTGGATGAGCCAGAACTGGCAAGGGTAAACAAGGTGACTGGGTCCTCGTCGTGCGCCGGTATTTGTCGATTCACCTTGAACCAAGAGTATATTGTAAACGACAGCTTCAACCCCTCAAACGGGAAATTGACCTGCTTGTTGAACACGGCAAGGGGGAACTGGCTGGGGTACTTTGTAAACACCTGGTTGAGCAAGTCAAGTATAATCAAGTTGACCATGGGGCTTTTCCGCTCGAGGGGCGCAAGTATCCTTTTGAACTGGGCAGCGCCACACCCAAACTCGAGAAGCAAAACAACCAATCTCGTGTGGCTGCTCAACAAGCTCGGTCTTTGGACATCCTCCAACAACTTTCCTTGCTTTGGTAAGTCCCTCGTGAATATTGCAAGAACGGTGTTGAGCAAGCCCTTTCGAACAAGGTGTATTCGCAATGTGTAGCTTAGCTCGAGAATATGTATCAACACCTCAAGCACAATGACTTGGAAATCGTCGTCAACTCCATCCAACAAAGAAAACAACCCGTTTATGTCAACATCCAGCCCGGCAAAGTTGTTGTCGGCCTCAACGATAACAAGTTCCGTAACCACGCTGGATAGTGTGGCAAAGTCGTGTAGTTTGTCTGCTAGTTCCACCTGCCAGTTGCGTAGTAGTTCATCGTCGAGCACGACTTGAGGAAACTGATGTCGGAAAAGCTCAATAATCAATTGTTCATTCACCGACAGACTCATTTGCAATAGTTGTTTCTTTGGTGGTAGGTGTGGAAGTAGTTGTAGCAGTAGCAGTAGCAGTAGCAGTACTCTTTGGGCTGTGTATATTACGGGAGTGTGTAATCCTGGGGTTAAAATTTGACAGAGCAAAAAAAAAAACAAAAAAAAAAAAATAGTAATAGAAAGCTGCTTATATAATCATATACCCTAATCTTCCAATATCACATCGTCCGAGGACTCCTTGGGAGAGGAAGCAACTTCTTCGCGGCCGTTGTTTCTAATCTGGATCAACTTGTTGCTTTCTCTGGAAATTAGCCTTTGCTTCCGAAAATTGTTGCGATCATTGTCATCATCATCATCATCATCGTCGTCGTCGTCATTGTCGTCGTCGTCAGCGTCGTCGTCGTCACCCTCAGCTTCGTAATTGTACTCAACATCGTCGTCAAGGTTAAACTGCGCCGAGTCGGGGGTGTTGTCTTGTGTCCCGCCGTTGTTGCGTCTCTTCAACACATCAATCTTTACCGCAAGCTCTTTCTTCAACGCCTGTTCCTTTATCAACTTGTCTTCAAGCTCGGCGTGCTTGGTCGTTTGCTCGTCAATGAGATCTATGCACCTCTTTCTCTCGGCCAATATTTGCTCATACTCCTGTTTGCCCGCGACTAGCATCTCCCTCAACCCGTCGCCGCCAACAATGGGCGACGACCGCTTGCGGTAAAATAACAAATACGCCGAGGTGGAAATCACTTCCTCGGGGTCGCCAATTTCAGTCACCCTGCTGTCGTTGAAATAGTACCATTTCCCGTCTCGAAAGTTCTTGACCGACGCAGTATAGTGCCCGCCGCCCAACCCGCCATAGTGGTTGTCCACGGCGATCAAGTCGTATATACAATCGTTGGCATTGGGGTCGGCCACATACTGCCTAATGTCTAGCCCCTCAATGGGAAAATCAACTAGCATGTCAATCTTGTCGCTAAACGCACGCGCAGAGTGGAACCGCTTGAGGTGGATGGTGAGTATGTCGCCCGTAGACCAGAGCTGGATGGTTTTGGTGGCCCGCTTGTGGTCCTTGCACCGGGGGCAGTACCACAAATCATGCTCGCCCAACACTTCGGGGGTGCTAAATGCTCCAAGACAATCATTCAACGATACCTTTGCCTTTCGCTGCCGCTCAAACCTGGCCTTGCTCTTTTCCAACTCCGGGTTGGCCAAGTGGGGCACCTGCTCCCACGTTTGCAATGTCACGTCGCCAAAACACTTTTGGTGTATCTCTTGGTCCCAGTTGCACAACAACACCGTGTTTTTGGTAACCAAAACGGGGCTTCCGCCACCAATTTCCGGCGAGCTCGAGTCAAAGTGAGCCTCCATGGGAGAGTTTACATTGGACGGCTTTGTTGACTCTGAGTATGTGGAGGGTGGCGGCAATGGCAAGTTGGACACCGAGTCAAACAAGCTTCCTAAATTGTGCTCGCTCTCGGTTTCCTCATCGGAAGAAGTCACCACTGTTAAAGGGTTCCTCGTTGGCAATGGCGGTGCCGGGGTGGGCGTCGGTCTTGGCGCCGGAGCCCCCATTGTTTCTCCTACTGGTGGTGGTGGTGCTGCTGGTGCTCCTGTTCCTGCTCCGGCTGCTCCAGCTCCAGCTCCAGCTGCTCCAGTTCCAGCTCCTGCTGCTGGATCCAGCGACTCCACCAAAACAAAGCCGTCATGCTCGTCCGTCTTTTGACTGGTCAAGTCCAGGTCAGACTCCTGCTGCAACTCTTGGTCCACTTTGTTTGCCAAGTCGCTCATCTCCTCCTCGAGCTTCCTATAGGCAGGATAGTGGTAATAGTTGCGTTTCGGCTCCGACAACTGGTCCGCCAAGAGCTTAAAGTCGTTGATTGTTGGCTTGTGCAAGGGTGCATTGATAACAAGCGCTGCCCCAGCGAGCTTGTCAGCTGACTTGTCAACCTTGTGGCCACCAAACCGGTTCAGCCCGAGCTTGTGCCTGTGGTACGGCGGCGCGTGTGTCCTCGAGTTGTAGTCGTGGACATACATGATTTTGAAGCCATAGTCGGCGCCCAAATACGGGTTCGCCAACGAAACCTCAGAGTCGTAGCCGTCTTCACTATTGTCGCCCGACGAGGCTATCAAGGGGAAATCGCGCTTGCCGTAAAACTCCTTGGCGCAATACCCGTCGCAGCCTCGACGAATCTTGTCGTATTCGCCCGCCAAGTCCACCTTGGTCAAGACCGATGCGGCGTCGAGCAATTTTCGTTTAATCAACCCCAAACTCTTGACCTCCGTCTCCTTGTTCAAGGTGACAAACAAGGGAATGCCAAACATGCTTGTCATCTTGTACGACCCATCGGCATCCTCAACGGCATTAAATACAGGCACAACGATTTCCGTTGCCGGGTCGTGGGGGACAATGTACACAACAACGTCGTCCGAGTCCCTGATAATGTCGCCAATGGGCATAAACCTGTTTCTTTGTTGGTCTGCTTGGAAATCGGCGTAAAATGAATTTTGGAAAATCTCGTAAAGAAACAAGTGGGACGACGAAACCTTTAAAAACCCAGACAAGTAGTTGAGCAACTCGTCAAAGTTGGATGTCTTGTTCAACTCAACCTCGAGTTTCACAATCGGCGACGGGGTCACATTAGCCCCGGACAAATCAACCACGGTAAACGTATGGTACCACTTTTTGCTTATAGGCAACGGCAACGTCAAGTCGTTGAACGGGTCAAACGTGATGGACGTCTTGCCACAGTCGGGGCAAACCAACGTTGACTGGTAGAGCCCGGTGAACAAATCAACAATGACCGAGTCGTTCCGCGCCTTGTGTTGGTGCCAACACGTTTCCGAAAGCTTGACAATTGCTTGAGGGTCGTCTATTTCTTCGTCTTTGAGCTCGGGCTTCTCGCAGTACGGTTTTTTGTGGATACGGTTGAGGTCTTCGTGCAACGCATCCAACAACCAGCTAAGAAACTCCTGCGAGTCTTGCTGCAAGTACCCCGAAAACATCGACGAGTAACGTCCAATGGTTGTTTTAAAGTCCCGCGGCGATATAAAGGATGTGCTTTTGGCCTGGTCAAATGCCTGCTTGAGCAACGAGCCAAAGGCATTGGCCACGTCTCCGTGGTATCCCAAAGCATTATCAAGATTGAGCTCCTTTTTGTATATGTTGTAAAAAAAGTAGTGGTTAATCTCGGGTACGTGTAGCAAGCATTGCAACGCCGAGTTCATGTAGCAGGTGTTGCCCAAGTTGCTCAACCCCAAGTGGCCGCCGCTGTTACTTTGGTTGTTGCCCTCGCCAGTTTTGTTGTTGTTGTCGTCGCCACCACCACCACTGTGGTCGGCTGTCGCGTCTCCCTTGTGTGCATGCGACGCAATAAACAGGTCAACTGGGAATGACTGGTTCTTTTCCCTCACCTCTACAGCAATGTGGTACGACGTGGCATTGATTCCTTGACTTTTCAACGAATCTTGCTCAATGTTTTGGTACACCAAGTTTTTCTTGGCAACATCAAACACAAACGTGTGTGTGGCCACCATAAACGGCAACTTCTTGGCCGAGTCGATAAACCAGATCCGGAAATCAGCGTGCGCCTTGCGTGGCGATTTCAACACGCGCAACTTGACCAACTCCATCAAATCGTAAAACGACTTTGTTCTCGATATCAGAACTGGAATCGGCAAATCGTGGTGCTGATGCAGGGGGGGTTGGTTTTGTCCTTGGTATCGGCCCAGGTACATGCTCGGGTGGTGGTGGTGTTGTTGGTGTTGGTTGGAGTATTGGCTCTGGCTATGGTGATGCAGATTGTGGTAGTGCCGGTTGCCCCTAAAGTATCCTGGCGTTTGTTTCTTGCCAATTTGGTGCACGAAAAACGTTGGTGGAAATCGCTCAACCTCCTTGGACCCGGTTTCGGGGTTGACAATCACTGCTCGTGAAATGGGCTGGCCCTGTGTTTCAAACCAGGAGGACAATTGTGCATAAACTTCGGGCGAGATGTTGTATGTCCCCACTGGCTCCTGGTCTTCTGGGTAGAGGTCGCCATTCGCGTCCACAATGGAGTTGAAATCGATGGGGCCGAGCTGCTGCTTCAACTGGCCAAATGTGTTTACCGGCAAGTTGATAAAGTCGTTGAGGTACTGGCTGGGGATGATGAACCACTCGTCGCCTTCCTTGGCGTTCTTGTTGGCCATCAACTGCTTGATTAGCTGCCTCTTTTCGTGTAAATCGGTGGCATCCCCTTCTTCTTCATCCCCTTCTTCCTCGTCTTCTCCTTCTTCGTCTTTGTCATCTTCTGTTTCAAGGCAATCATTGGGTTGGGAAACCAGCTCAACCTCGTCTGGTGTGCCTTGATATTCTTCTAGCGGTGGATGGATCTGGTTTGTCATGATGAGGTGCAGTGGCGATTCTCGTGGAGACTAGTGATATGCCTCTTTTTTTTTTGTTGCTGATTTGGTAACTTTGGCAACACTGGCTACTTTCTTTGTTCGTCTTTTTTCCCATTTTTTTTTCTCTCTTTCTCTTTCAACAACGCGAAGGAATAGGGGATTTTGGCACTTGGTCTGGGCAACGGCGACGTGTAACAGGAGAAAGGGGAGAGGAGGAGGGGAGGGCGGACAGAACATGACATGTAAAAGGGCAGGAGTGACACTTGGGACTCACATGGGACGTATATATCTATCTTTATGTAGGGAATTCTTTCTCCAGCAATGCTGGCATCTGTATTGACGAGATCTACTGTGGCGTCTCTACTTACTAACCTCTCTGCTTCTTCTTTTTCAGATGTCTATGGCGTCTCTACTTGCTCAACTCTCTGCTTCTTCTTTTTGAAATGTCTATGGCGTCCCTACTTGCTCACCTCTCTGCTTCTTCTTTTTGAAATGTCTATGGCGTCCCGCAACAAGTCTAGCGTTATGTCGCAGTTTCTGTCGCCGTTTACAAGGCTTATTCTGTTGATGGTGTCGTTGTTGCTCACCACAGTTAACCGGCTCAACACTGTCGTTTCTTCGCTCTCGCCTTCCAAGTCGGCAAGTAGTATGGCTTTGCCCTGGTGTGAGACAACGCCGTAGTTGCTGGAGATGGTCCCCTTTTTAATGTTCAAAGGGATGCCACGGTGCAAGTCCTTGCTGGGGTCAATGTTGAGGTTGGACTTGTTGGTGCTGACCAAGCCCCTGGTGTTTGACCTCCGCGACTTGACCGACACCTTGGTTGATATGGTATCATTGACATAGACTCTTGGTAGCTGCAACTTTTTCAAAGCATCAACGATGGACAAGTAGCACAAGTCAAACAACGACGGGGTGCTTGTTGTTTTCGAGTACACCTTGATGTTGGCCAACAAAACAAACGAGTACAGCTTTTGGTGGTGCGGGGATGGGTTGATGTACTGCCATTGGGACTCGTGCAAGTCGGGGTAGTACACATTCTCGTCGCCGGTGGCCTCGTCCTTGACCGATAGCCCGAGATTCTCTACTTTTAAGCTCAGCGCCGGCACCAACTTGGAGTGGTATACGGTTTCATACAAGTCCTGCGACAAGATCATTTCTTCGTCGGTGGGGGCGCCGGATCTGCCCCGGAGTATTTCGACACACGGGTACACGGGAGAGCTGTCGCTTGTGGCGGCGCCAAAGTTCTCAACAAGGCCCAAGGTGATGGTATTGATGACGGTGGTGGACCCGCTTTTTATGATTGAAGACGCAAACACATTGTCGTTGCTGTCCTGTAGCGATGTGCTGTTGGCAATGTCGAGTGGCTTGAACTCGGTAAAGTTGCGCAAGTTTGGCCGTATCCCAATGGCCAAGTGGCGTTGTAATGATACATCGGGCGCAATCCTAGCTAGAACATCGGGAGGAAATGAGACTTGGACCAATTCTGCTGCTTCTGCTGCTGTGGCCGTTGCTTCTGTTGCTTCAGACATGCTGTTTAGGGTTTGTTAGCTTCGATGAGGTAAAGACGAAAAAAAAATTGAGTGGTGAACGCGAGATATGTAATGTACGTCTCTAATGTCATATGATTCCTAAATAGGCAGTCTATATTTTTCGCTTTTCTCCGCTCGATAAGACACAGAACAGACACAGCCGGGCCGGTGGAAAGAAAGAAAGAGAGAGTGTGAGAGACAGAGAGAGAGAGAGAGAGAGAAAAAGGGATGGTAATCACCAGACGACTTTTTCACGTGGATTTGAGTCACAATCATAAACAATCTTTCTTCTTTCCCCCACCCCACGTTGTTTCAAGAATGCTTGGCTTCGGTTGAGGTCGGCCTTGTTCTGTAGGCACACCACTGCAAAAAAACAAAAAAAAAAAGTTTCAAATGCCCCTGTGGTCTGGGGAGAGGGAGGGTGGTTTGTCCCCCCATAGTAGTTGGACCCAGCTGGGTGATTTAGAGGGGGTTATTGTTTCGCTTATCTCTCTCTCTCTCTCTCTTTTGTTCCCTCCCTTTTTCGTTTCTCTTGCTTGGCCTAATTCTTTTTTTTTTGTTGTTTCCCCCAGTTGCGTTTGGTAGCAGCGGTGACAAATCTCGCTGCTCTCATTGGACATTGATAACAAAAAAGCAGTCCGTATCTGTTTTAAGGTGGAGAAGAAAGAAAAAAAACTAACAAACTTTTGGTTTCTCTCTCTCTCTCTTGGCGTCTAATTTCGCTCTCTCTCTCCCTGCTCCTCCCTCCACCAAATATAACAAGACACCTGGAGATCATTCTGTTTGGAAAAAAAATTTTTTACAACGTTTTCACCCTCCCCAATTCCTCTTCTTGTTGTTCCCTCTTCGACATCAGGTTCAGTGGTTGTTATTCTTTGCTTTTGAATCTTGGTTTTACATATATATATCGTGCTCGCCACTACTGCCACTACTGCTACAGATCCAATCACCCAGTTACAATATCCAGATCTTGAATGGCCTCCTACCTTCCACAGCCCGAATTCAAGGCTACCAATCTTTACCAGTACGATGAGGTGCCAGAAAACAAGTCATGGGCCTCGGCTTTGCCCGTGGCCAAGGGGTTGTACAACCCAGAATTGGAGAAGGACGCTTGTGGTGTCGGTTTCACGTGCCACTTGAAGGGTGTCCCGTCGCACAAGATTGTCTCTGATGCCAGGAACTTGCTCTGCAACATGACCCACAGAGGCGGTGAGTTGAACCCCAAAGATGGCGACGGTGCTGGTTTGTTGTCCTCAATTCCCCACAAATTCCTCAAGCGCGAGTTCAAGTACCACTGCAACGTGGACTTGCCGCCACGCGGCCAGTACGGTGTGGGCAATCTCTTTTTCAAAAAGGACGATGCCGTTTTCGACAAGTCCAAAAGAACCTTTGAGAGCATTGCCGAGTCCTTGGGGTTGCAAGTCTTGGGATGGAGAGAAGTGCCCCACGATTCAACCATTCTTGGACCCGCTTCGTTGTCGAGAGAGCCATATATCTTGCAGCCCGCCGTGGTTTTGGCCGAGCTCGTGGGCCAGGACATTGCCCCCTCCGAGTTTGAAAAACTGTACAAGCTTGAGTTGGAAAAAAAATTGTTTATTCTCAGAAAGCAATCGTCGCACACCATTGGCTTGCACAACTGGTTCTACATTTGCTCGCTCTCCACCAAGACCATTGTCTACAAGGGCCAATTGGCACCCAACCAGGTTTACGCATACTACCACGACTTGGTCAATGCCGAATACGAGGCCCATTTTGCCTTGGTCCACTCGCGGTTCTCCACCAACACTTTTCCCTCGTGGGATAGGGCGCAGCCATTGCGGTTGGCAGCCCACAATGGTGAAATCAACACCTTGCGAGGCAACAAGAACTGGATGAGATCCAAGGAAGGTGTCATGCAGTCCAAGCTCTTTGGCGACGAGATGGACAAGTTGTTTCCCATTATTGAAGAGGGTGGCTCCGACTCGGCTGCGTTTGACAATGTTTTGGAGTTGTTGGTTGTCAATGGCGTGGTTTCGTTGCCCGAGGCGGTCATGATGATGATCCCCGAGGCTTGGCAAAATGACGAAAACATTGACCCCAAAAAGAAGGCATTTTACGAATGGGCTGCTTGTTTGATGGAGCCCTGGGATGGTCCTGCCTTGTTCACCTTTGCCGACGACAGGTACTGTGGGGCAAACTTGGACAGAAACGGGTTGAGACCCTGTCGGTACTATGTCACCGACGATGACCGCATCATTTGCGCCTCCGAGGTTGGTGTCATTGAGATTGAACCGGAGAAGGTGTTGCAAAAGGGCCGGTTGCAGCCGGGCAAGATGTTGTTGGTGGACACCAAAGAGGGCCGCATTGTTGACGATCGCGAGTTGAAGAGCAAAGTCGCTTCCAAGTTTGACTTCAAGTCGTGGGTCTTGGCCAACATGATTAGCTTGAATGACTTGGTTGAAAAGTTGGAGACTAGACAAATTGACTTGTCGTCTTTGCCCGTGGACAAGGAAATCTCCATCCAGTCTGACCCCAGGCTAATCGCCTCTGGCTACTCGCACGAGCAGATTTTGTTTGTGTTGGCGCCCATGGCCGAGGGCAACGAAGCGTTGGGGTCCATGGGTAACGACAATGCCTTGGCCTGTCTCTCGGAGCAGCCCAAGTTGTTGTATGAGTATTTCCGCCAGTTGTTTGCCCAGGTGACCAACCCACCCATTGATCCAATCAGAGAAAAGATTGTCATGTCGTTGGAGTGCTACATTGGTCCCCAGGGCAACTTGTTGGAGATGAGACCCGACCAGTGCAACCGGTTGTTGTTAAAGTCGCCCATCTTGTCCAACTCGGAGGTGAATGCCATCAAAAACATTAGCACCGTGTACCCCAAGTGGCTGGTTGCCAACATTGACATTACCTTTGACAAGTCTGAGGGTATCCAGGGGTACATTGACACCATTGACAGAATCTGCCAGTTGGCATCCAAGGCCATTGCCGACGATAACCAAATTATTGTCTTGAGCGACGTGGCCATTAGTGCCACCCGGTTGCCCATTTCGGCCTTGATTGCGGTTGGTGCTGTGCACCACCACTTGGTCAGACAAAAGCAGAGATCCAAGGTTGCCTTGATTCTTGAAACCCTGGAGGCCAAAGAAGTCCACCATGCGTGCTGCTTGGTGGGCTACGGTGCCGATGGTATCAACCCGTACTTGGCCATGGAAACTTTGGTGAGGATGAAGCACCAGGGCTTGCTCAAGAACGAAAAGTTGACCGAGGAGTCGATCATTGCCAACTACAAAAGTGCCATTGACGCGGGTATCTTGAAGGTTATGTCCAAGATGGGTATCTCGACTTTGGCGTCGTACAAGGGAGCGCAGATTTTCGAAGCTTTGGGTGTCGACAACTCGGTGATTGACAGGTGCTTTGCCGGCACCGCTTCCAGAATCAAGGGTGTCACGTTTGAGTACATTGCTCAGGATGCATTCACCCTTCACGAAAGAGGGTACCCCAGTAGAGAAACCATCAAGCCGGCCGGCTTGCCTGAGACTGGCGAGTACCACTGGAGAGACGGCGGTGAGGCGCACATCAATGACCCGGCCGCAATTGCCCAGTTGCAGGATGCCGTCAAGAACAAGAACGAGCGTGCCTACGAAGCGTATGTCAAGAAGGAAAGCGAGGCGGTTCGAAACTGTACGTTGCGAGGGTTGTTGGACTTTGACTATGAGTCTTCAACCGCGGTTCCCATTGACCAGGTTGAACCCTGGACCGAGATTGTGCGCCGTTTCTTTACTGGCGCCATGTCGTATGGCTCCATCTCCATGGAGGCACACTCGACGTTGGCCGTGGCCATGAATCGGTTGGGCGGCAAGTCCAACACCGGTGAAGGTGGTGAGGATGCTGCCCGGTCGCAGGTGCACGACAATGGAGACAGCATGCGGTCTGCCATCAAGCAAATTGCCTCGGGCCGGTTTGGTGTCACCTCTTACTACTTGGCTGACGCCGACGAGTTGCAGATCAAGATGGCGCAGGGCGCCAAGCCCGGTGAAGGTGGTGAGTTGCCGGGCCACAAGGTGTCGGCTGAGATTGGCAAGACCAGACACTCGACGCCCGGTGTGGGGTTGATTTCGCCCCCACCGCACCACGATATCTACTCCATTGAAGACTTGAAACAGTTGTTGTACGACTTGAAGTGTGCCAACCCTAGAGCCAGAACCTCGGTCAAGTTGGTTTCCGAAGTTGGCGTTGGTATCGTTGCCGCTGGTGTCGCCAAGGCGGGGTCGGAAAACATTTTGATCTCTGGGGGCGACGGTGGTACTGGTGCCGCCAAGTTGACCTCGATCAAGTACGCTGGCTTGCCATGGGAGTTGGGTTTGGCCGAGTCGCACCAAACCTTGGTGTTGAACGACTTGAGAGGCCGTGTCATTTTGCAAACTGACGGCCAGTTGAGAACCGGGAGAGATATCGCTATTGCTTGTTTGTTGGGTGCCGAGGAGTGGGGGTTTGCCACCACGCCCTTGATTGCCATGGGGTGCATCTACATGAGAAAGTGCCACACTGGAGCTTGTCCCGTGGGTATTGCCACCCAGGACCCAGAGTTGAGAAAGAAGTTTGAGGGCACTCCCGAGCACGTTATCAACTTTTTCTACTACTTGGCCAATGACTTGAGACAGACCATGGCCAAGCTTGGTTTCCGGACCATTAATGAGATGGTGGGCAGAACGGAAAAGTTGAAATTTAGAGAGGACTTGCGCAACACCAAGAATGCCAACATTGACTTGTCTCCAATCTTGACCCCGGCCCACACCATCCGTCCCGGCGTTGCCACCCATTGCGTGCGGAAGCAGGACCACCGGTTGCATGTCAGAATCGACAACAAGTTGATTGACGAGTCGGAGATGACGTTGGCCAAGGGGCTTCCTGTCACCATTGATTGCGACGTTGTCAATACTGATCGTTCGTTGGGGACCACATTGTCATACCGGGTTTCCAAGATTTTTGGCGAGCAAGGTTTGCCCCACGACACCATCCACGTCAATGTCAGCGGGTCCGCGGGCCAGTCCTTTGGCGCCTTTTTGGCGTCTGGTATCACGTTGGAGTTGGAAGGTGACGCCAATGACTATATTGGAAAGGGCTTGTCGGGCGGAAGAATCATTGTGTACCCGCCCAAGGATTCCAAGTTCAAGGCCGAGGACCAAATCATTGCCGGCAACACTGCCTTTTTCGGTGCCACTTCTGGGTCGGCATTCATTAGAGGCATTGCCGCCGAAAGATTTGCCGTTAGAAACTCGGGGGCGATCATTGTCACTGAAGGCACGGGCGACCACGGATGTGAGTACATGTCTGGCGGAAGAGTTGTTGTTTTGGGCTCTACGGGCCGGAACTTTGCCTCGGGCATGTGTGGTGGTATTGCTTATGTGTTGGACATGGCGCAGGACTTTGGCGACAGGGTCAACTCGGCCCAGGTTGAGTTGTCCCAGGTTACCGAGACACACGAGATTGCGTTTTTGAGAAACTTGATTGAGGACCACCGGCACTATACCGGGTCTGAGGTTGCCGATAGTATTTTGAGCGACTTTAACCGGTACTTGCCCCGCTTTGTCAAGGTGTTGCCATACGACTACAAAAAGGTGTTGGAGAAGGAGAAGAAGATGGCGGCGCAAGCCAAAAAGAATGAGCTCAATTTGTTTTTAAAGTCAATCAAGGAAGACCCCGAGGCCGATGTGACCAATGGCGAGGCGGCCAAGATCAAAAAGGGCCACGTCCACCGGCCCAGCAAGAGGGACGAGCCCAAGGTTGCCGATGTGGAGGATACTATTTTCAACACTGAGTTTGAAAAGAAGGCGCTGGTCAAGTTGGACAAGGTGCGGGGGTTTATGAAGTACAAGAGAAGAAACGAAAAGTACCGGGACGCCAAGAGCAGAATCAAGGACTGGAACGAGATGACGTCGAGGTTGAGCAAGGAGGAGTTGAAGTACGAAACTGCGCGGTGTATGGACTGTGGTGTGCCCTTTTGCACCTCTGACACTGGCTGCCCCATCTCCAACGTTATTCCCAAGTGGAACGAGTTGGTTTTCAATGACCGGTGGTACGATGCCTTGCAGCGGTTGTTGATGACCAACAATTTCCCCGAGTTTACCGGGAGAATTTGTCCTGCTCCATGCAATGGTGCTTGTGTCTTGGGCATCAATGAGGACCCCGTCAATATCAAGTCGGTGGAGTGTGCCATTATTGACCACGGGTTTGAGCAAGGCTGGATCAAGCCCGAGCCGCCCACCCACAGAACCGGCAATACTGTTGCTGTTATTGGGTCGGGTCCCGCGGGCTTGGCTTGTGCTGACCAGTTGAACAAGGCGGGCCACAGCGTGACTGTTTACGAGCGGTCCGACAGACCTGGTGGTTTGTTGATGTATGGTATTCCAAACATGAAGTTGGACAAGGGTATTGTCAAGAGAAGAACCGACTTGTTGGCCGCCGAGGGGGTGGAGTTTGTGTGCAACACCACGGTGGGCGAGGACATTACTGTTTCTGAATTGAAGGATACGTTTGACGCGGTTGTGTTTGCCGTGGGATCCACCATCCCCCGAGACTTGAAGATTCCTGGGCGGGAGTTGAAGAATATCAACTTTGCCATGCAGTTGTTGCATTCCAACACCAAGGCATTGTTGGAGGACCAGCTCGAGGATATCAGGAAAAACTTGGCGGGCAAGAATGTTGTTGTTATTGGCGGTGGTGATACCGGTAACGATTGTTTGGGTACGTCTACCCGGCACGGCGCCAAGTCGGTCACCAACTTTGAGTTGTTGCCCACCCCGCCAAACGCCCGGCCCAAGGACAATCCATGGCCACAATGGCCGCGGGTTTTCAGGGTTGACTATGGCCACACTGAAGTTGCCACCCACTATGGCAAGGACCCCAGAGAGTATTCGATTTTGTCCAAGGAGTTTGTTGGTGACGAGGACGGCAATGTCAAGGGCATCAAGACTGTTCGGGTGGAGTGGAAACGGTCCGACTCTGGCGCTTGGCAAATGGCTGAGGTTCCTGGCAGCGACGAGTTTTTCCCCGCCGATGTTGTCTTGTTGTCGATGGGCTTTTTAGGCCCCGATGCCGACAACTTGGAAGTGTCCAAGACCAAGAGGGGCACCATCTCCACCGTTGACCCCAATGCGTACAAGGTGGATGGTAATGTTTTTGCTGCTGGTGACTGCAGAAGGGGCCAGTCGTTGGTTGTTTGGGGTATCCAAGAAGGCAGACAGTGTGCCAGAGAAGTTGACGAGTACCTCGTGGGCTCGACGAGATTGCCTGGTAACGGGTCTGTTGAGCAGAGGAGCTACAAGTTGTTGGAGGAGTTGGCCGATAAGATTTAAGGTGAAACTTTTTTTTATTATATACATTTGTAATTGATTTTGTGAACAGAAACGAAAAAAAAAAAAAAAAAAAAAAAGTAAACTTGGTTG
>JAKTZW010000342.1:13169-44847 GCA_030579015.1 Zhuliangozyma blackwelliae | reverse complement strand
TTTTCTTTTTTTCTATCAAATAAAAAAAAAAAAGGACAAAAAGAAAAAGAAAAAAAAAGGACAACAGAAAAACAAAAAAAAAAAGACAGCCAGACAACCAGACAGGGAAATATACAACAGAGGAGGAAAAAAAAATTACAATATAAACAACCAACCAACCAGTTATCAAGCAACCAGTAACCAATTAACCAACCAGTTATCAAGCAACCAACCAACCAACAAGGCTAGCCCCAGATAATACACACACACATGGCTGGCGGCACCTACATCTGTATCAAGCAGTTCAACGCCAGACTAGGCGACGAGCTCAGTCTCAAAATTGGCGACAAGATTGAAGTGTTGGCAGACGACTCCGAGTACAACGATGGCTGGTACATGGGCAAAAACTTGCTAACCAACGAGGTTGGCTTGTACCCAAAGTCCTTCACCCAGATTTTTGCAAACAATGAAGAAAAGACGTTGCTCAGAAGCAGAAGCAGGCGCGTGATTACGCCACCGGGCGCAGCGTCCAAGCCAAGCGAAGCAGTTGTCCACGTCTCATCCAACCTCAACCCCCACAAGGATGCCGGGTCCAGCGTCAACGACTCGTTGGAAAAGCTAAACATCAATGGACCCATCCACGGCGAGATTGAAAAGGCTTTGGAGGAGATGCAACACTCAAACGGAGGCAGTGTCAATGGCGACGCCAAAAAATCAAGTGCGGCTGCAGCCACTTCTCTGCAAGAGCAATCCATCCATCACACCAGAAACCCATCTCGTCAGTCACTCACCGACGACTTGAACCCGCTCCAAGCAAGCACCTGGACCCCCAAGCAAGTTGCATCCTACTTTGCTCTCGTGTTGGGGTTTGATATGGGCGTGGCAGCAAAGTTTTCCAACCACAAAATCACGGGCGCAATCCTTTTCGAGTTGGACTTGGCCCACTTGAAAGAGTTGGATATCGACTCGTTTGGCACCCGGTTTGAAATCCACAAGGAAATTGAAAAGTTGAAGGAAATGAACTTGCGGAGCGCCAAAATCAAGCAGAGCAGAAACAATTCGCAGTCAACCGGGTCCACCTCCAAAAAGGACGACGTCTCGCTCAACTCTCCCCCCACGGCAGCCACAACGTTGCAGGATGCGGCAGAAGACTTTAAAAAGCCGCTGCTCATGCCCTCGGTCGACTTGCGCGATGCCTCGGGGTCGTCCATGGCCACCGTCCAAAAGCACCACCAAAGAAGCTTGTCTCAGTCAATGGATGACCTTTCCAGACCCATCACCCCAAATGGCGGCAGCAGCGGCTCGTTCATGTCGCCAAGAAAGGCGCCCCAGCCACCCATGAGCCCCTTGGATGCTGGCTACAAGTTTGGTGCTGGAAGTAGCAGCAGCAACAACAACAACAATGTGGACTCGGCTAACCAGCCATATGGGTTATACATGACAAGGACCAACGCATCCAGTCAAGCTTTGCAAAGCAACTCATCACGGCCAGCCTCGTCCATCTATGAAACGCTTTCTACCCACAACAGAAACGCATCACAGGCCTCAAACCGCCAACACACGAGAAACACCTCGCATGCGCAGAGCCACAAGCGACACTCTTCAATGTTTTCGTTTTTTTCTGGGACTGAGGAAGTTGGTAAAGTTGCCGCCGGAACCCCCACCCAAGTCTCCGACGACAAGTCCAAGACCGCTGCAACTACCGACAAGGCTGGGTCACCCGGTTTGCCCACGACCGACGCTGCCGCCGCTGAAGCCAAGCAACCCGATGATTCTCCAATTGATATCGACAATGCCGCTTTGTCTCCCAGAAAACCATACTCATCAATGCTCCGGGCTTCAGACGAGATACCAGACGAAAAACGCGCCGCCAGCGACTCTGCCGTTTTGAGCAACAACAACAGCAACGGCAGCAGCAACGGCAGCAGCAGTAATGTGCGCCCTGGCGCCTCCCGCTTAAAGTCGTTGCGTACAGTATCGACGCAAAACTTTCGCAACATGACTGGATCCAAGAAACTGAAGACGTCCGCGTTCCAGGAGGGTATACGGGAAATCACCCCCGACGATGCCATAAAGACTGCCGACCACAGTGGGTACATGTCAAAGAGATCGGGCAACAACTTGCACTGGAGAACGCGGTATTTCACCTTGCACGGCACCCGGTTGTCGTACTTTTCGTCCTTGAAGGACAAGAAGGAGAAGGGGTTGATTGATATCACGGCGCACAAGGTGCTACCTATCGACGGGGAGAATGAAGACACCATCAAGGCTGACAAGTATGCGGCCATGTACGCCTCGACCACCTTGGCTGGAAGCTACTGTTTTAAGCTTGTGCCCCCAGCCCCTGGCTTTAAGAAGGGGTTGACGTTTACTCAGCCCAAGACGCACTACTTTGCGGTTGAGACTGAGGAGGACATGAGAGGGTGGATGAAGGCGTTGATGACGGCAACCATTGACATTGACGATAGCGTCCCCGTTGTCAGCAGCTGCTCGACCCCCACGGTGTCGTTGAGCAAGGCCCAGGAGATGCTTGCCCAGGCCCGGGAGGAGACCAGGTTGAAGGACGAGGAGTTGCGTGCAAAGGGGTACTTTAGAGGAGACCCTTATATCGATTCGTCGTTCCAGTCGTCAAACGACTCCACCAATGACGACGATACCACCACCGTGAGTGCGCCCAAGTTGAGCATCGACACCAGTAGAGATGGCATTCATCGCGCCAACAGTGGGAGCGCCGGTGGGTTCACTCCCAAGACACCGACACTTACCCAGCAAAGCATCCATAGCAGCGGCGGGTTTGCTTCGCCCTATTTGCTCGCGTCGGGGCTCTTGTCGCCCAGGTCGGGGAGCACGCTCTCGCCCGGCGGCACGCCAACCACGTCTCGCCTCAGCCATCTGGCTGAAAACAACAGCTCTAGGACTCCAGTGAGCCTGAATTCCCACGACAATACTGGGGCAAGCTCCGTTGCAGCCAACACTGCCACCGCCAACACCAACACTGCCGCTACCACCAACACCGCCACCACCGCCAACACCAACACTACCAACACTACCAACACTGCCAACACCACCGCAGCACTCAAGCGCTTGAGCACTACCGAGTCCAATTCAAAGGATGCGGCACCCAAGCAGGTGTTTGCCAATTCGAATGGGCGAGTGTTGAGCGGGTCCCGCAAGAAGGAGTCGATTATGGCGTATTCCAGCGACGCCACGGGCCAACACACTTTTTCCATAAAACTTAAAAAGTGAGGAGCTTACAAAGGGAGAAGCTTACAAAGTGATCGAATGAAGCTGTACTGTGTGTGTAAATTCTACGTATAATAATAACCTCTTTAATTGTGATTAAATAATGGCGTATTCTTGATATCAAAAAAAGGGGAGCAGAGAATATAGCTGTAGACAAACAAAACAAACAAAACAAACAAAACAAACAAAACAAACAAAAAAAAAAAAGGAAAAACCAAACAAAGGAAGCAACGTTTGCCCAACAACTTATACAAACCAGGGTGCATCCTCCCTTTTCACCATGCAGTCAGAAGAAGATGTCGATATGGCATACACCCAACAATACCTACGGTCCATAATCATCCACTCGCTCGACAACTTCAACTATACCAACGCCGAGTTTGCCAGCGAGCGATTGCTAGCGTCCAACAAGACCGACAAGGATTCGCTCCACCTCTACTGTCTCGTCTTGTTTCGACAGAACAAGTACAAGGCATGCTACAATAAGCTACTAGACACTGAGCTGCACCTTGGGTGTGCGTTTTTGTTTGGCCAGTGTTGCTTGCGGCTCGACAAGTGCAAGGAGGGAGTGTATGCCATGATGAAGGTGAAGCCCATGTTTCAACGCGGGAGGAGCAGTTTGGCGGCGCGGGCCGGGTATGAGACAAGTCGGAATGTGGGGCCCGACGCGGCGAGCTGTTTCCACTTGCTTGGCGACTTGTACAAGGGCGTGCACGACGTTAAGAGCAGTGCGTTGAATTATGCGGCCGCAGTGCGGTTGAACCAGTTTGATTTCACGGCGTGGCAGGAGCTATGCAAGTTGGGGGTGAATGTGAGGGTCAAGGCAACGTACAAACAGCAGCGAGATGATGAGGGGGAAGATGTGGCGGGGTCAACAGCGGGGGTGGGGGCGGCAGCAGCGGCGATGGGAGCTGGGGGAGCTGGGGGAGCTGGGCCAGTCGATTTGAGTAATCCGTTTGCCGACCGGGGTAATAGGGTGAGCATACATGCCGACCACGAGTTGTACTCCACGCCGAGGATAAAGCACCCCAGCGTCCCCGATGCGCCATTGCGCAAGTCCAATTTGAACAGCAGTGGTGGTGGTGGTGGTGGTGGTGCACATTCCGAGTTTGAGTTTGCCAAGCCGTCGGATAAAAAGAGTTTTAGCAAAATCACCTCGCGGTTGATTTCCCAGCCGCACGAAACGCCGCCCAAGAAGCGAAATAGAAACAGCACTTCTGCGGCAGCAAATGGGACCGGCGCGGGGGTGAGCGGGGGAGTGGTGCACTCGGCTGCCAGTTCAAACAGTTCCAACTCGTCAATCTTGGCCAGCAAGGAGATTGCCAAGAGCGAAAAGTACCTACTAGGGTTGTACATGGTGTTTGCCAAGAGCTTCAAGGCCATGCTGAAGTACGACTGCTACAAGGCGATACGATTACTTGAGCTGTTGAGTGACGGTGAAAGGGATAGTCCCTGGGTGTTGTCCAAGCTCGGGAGACTCCACTATGAGATTGTCAACTATAAGCAATCGGAGCACTATTTCAATAGGCTACGGAAGCTCGACCGGACCCGGCTTGAGGACATGGAGTACTTTTCCACGTTGCTATGGCACTTGCACAAGAAGGTGGAGCTCACGTACCTCGCCAACGAGTTGCACGACTTGGCGCCGCACAGCCCCATCACCTGGTGCACGATTGGCAACCTCTTTTCCCTCACGCACGAGCCCGACGAAGCCATTCGGTGTTTTAACAAGGCGATCCAAAAGGACAGCAAGTTTACCTATGCGTACACGCTCAAGGGCCACGAATATTTTGGCAATGACAATTATGAAATGGCGTTGGAGAATTTCCGCGTCAGCCTCCTCCTCGACCCGCGCCACTACAATGCCCTATATGGCATTGGCATGGTGTACATCAACCTCGGCGACTACCAAAAGGCCGACTACCATTTCCGCAAGGCTGTGTCCATCAACCCCATCAATGTGATTCTTATTTGTTGCGTGGGCATGGTGTTGGAGAAGCTCAACAAGAAGAACCTTGCCCTTCGACAATATGAGCTCGCACACAAGCTCCAGCCGTTGAACCCGCTCCCGATATTCAAAAAGGGCCAGTTGTTGTTTTCGATGAAGCAGCACGCCCAGGCGTTGAAGAGCTTGGAAGTGTTGAAGGAGCTTGCGCCCGACGAGGCCAGTGTACGCTTTCTTCTCGGACAGTTGTACAATATCCAAAACGACAAGTTTTCCGCCATTAGGGAGTTTACCATTGCCTTGAACTTGGACCCCAAGGGCAACTATTTGATCCGGGAAGCCATGGAGAACTTGAAGGATAAGTAGGGCTGTGAATATACAATGTAGATGGAAGCTGTTGCCGAGACTGAACCCCCCAACACAAGAACGACACGTCCTAGTTGCAACAGTCCAGCACAAAACACGCTTTTTGAAATTGTGAAATCTTTTTTTTTTTTTTTTTTTTTTTTGTTATTGTTTATACCAATGCAACCTCACCAAAGTTTAATTAGAAAGCTTGGAAAAGCCCTTAGGTCACAATCTCTGATTAACGCGATGGCGCCAGAGCATCCACAGTCAAAAGCCCTCTCTTTGAAGGGCGCATTCCACGCATTGTACCATAAACAAAACCCATACTAAAACATAAATAAAAAACATTTATCTCCGTGTTTATAGTCGCCATAGACAGAGGCAGAGGCAGAGACAAAGACAAAGCCGTTGCTGAGTGAGACAGGAAGAAAAAAATTTAGTCTGTGTGGACAACAACAAACACAACAAGAAAACGAGGCGCCTCACACATCGTTGATCCAGAGCGTGCAAACACACACACACACACACACACACCAACATTGGCCATACCCCCTTCCTTTTGTTCTCACGCCCATGCTAATATACCTTGCGCTAGCATCGCTCCTTGCGTTTGCCAGCGCATTCGACTTTGGCTTTCAGCCCAAATACTACTCCCATGGCGACAAGGTGGACTTGCTCGTGAACAAGATTGAGTCGGACTCGACCCAACTACCCTATGAATACCACAACTTGCCGTTTGTGTGTCCGCCCATGAATGGGGCAAAGCCCGTGCACTTGTCGCTCGGCGAAGTGCTCCGCGGCGACCGCATCTGGCAGAGCGGGTACCAGTTGTTTTTCGGGGTCGACATGCCCTGCAGTCGGCTATGCGACTTGAAGGCCACGGAACGAGGGGTGAAGCGGGCCTCGGACTTGATCAAAGATGGGTATGTTGTCCACTGGACCGTTGACGGGATGCCGGGCGCTACTACTTTTGAAAGCTCCAACCACAAGAACAAGTACTATGCTGCCGGGTTCCCCCTCGGGTTTGTCCACAAGGACATTAGCTACATTTACAACCATATCATGATGGTGATCCGGTACCACCGGGAGAGCAATGGCCAGCATTCCATCGTGGGGTTTGAGGTGTACCCCAAGAGCGTCATTAACGAACAGTGCCCCGGGTCGTCAAAGACGTACCAAAACTTTGCCCTCAAGTATAGAAAGAATGCCAAGGGCGCGTTGGTGAAGGAAAAGACAACCATCCCCTGGACGTATTCTGTTTATTGGCGAGAGGACAATACCATTGACTATGACTCGAGGTGGGATCTTTACTATGAGAACGAAACCAATGGCCAACAGGTTCACATACACTGGCTCTCATTTGTCAACTCGGTGATTCTCATTTTCCTTGGCGCATTGGTGGTTATGGTTGTTTTGGTCAAGGTTTTGAAGAAGGATATACAACCGGGGGCGGGCACCGGCTCCTCCTCGGCGTTGCCCATTGCCAATACTGCCGCCACTAGTAGCGACAACAATGGCGGGTGGAAGAATCTCGTTAATGAGGTGAACCGCCCCCCACGCGCCGCGTTGATTTTGACCACCTTGACCGCTGCTGGCGTGCAAATGTTGATTGCCGTTGTGGGAGTCATCATCATCTTTATGTTGAACACGGTGGGGTCGAAAAACACCTTTTTCAACAGCCATCAGGGGGCGTTTTTTTCACTTTCAATCTTTTGTTTTATCGGTTCTGGCGTGGTTTCGTCATACTTGGGCATTATTTTGTACAAGGTGTTTTCCGGGAGCAACATTAACCACGTATACCCATCGCGGCAGGCGATATCGTTGTCGTTGTTGTTTAGTGCCGCCATGCCGGCTTTTCTCCTTGTGTTTGTGTTTGTCCTCAACTACTTTGTGTGGGCCAAGGACTCGTCCAGTGCGTTGCCGTTTGGCACCATTGTCGTGTTTTTGCTCCTTTTCATCTTGATCCAGTGTCCCTTGGGTATCACTGGTGGGATTTATGGCAATAGGCGTCGCTTCAAAGTGGCCAACAAGTCGGCCTCTGTCAGCGCCCCCCTCGCCGAAAAGCACCGCCTTCCCAGCCACTACTCGGCAACCAAGACACCCGTGGCTCTGCATGTAACCACATACCTCCGCCGGATCGGCTTGTACGGGTTGATACCGTTTGGAGTGGTGTATGTGGAGCTCCTATTTATTTTCAACTCGGTGTGGTTGGAAAAGACAACGTTTTACTTTATGTATGGCTTTTTGTTTGTCACCACGCTCATGTTGATCACGGTCATTATCGAGAGCACCATTGTGGCTGTCTACATTGCCCTCGCGGTGTACAAGGATGCCAACTGGACGTGGCTTTCCTTTCAAGTTGGCTCGTCGATTGGGTGGTATATCTACGCGTACTCCACCTACTACTTTTTCAACTTTCTCAACGTGGACGATTTTGTGAGTATTTTGTTGTATTTCAGTTATATGGCGTTGGCGTCCTTTATTGTTGGTGTTGCCTGTGGTGCTGTGGGGGTGATTACCGGGTTGATATTTGTGAGAAGGATATATGGCGCAATCAAGGCGGACTAATGTTTATAGACCTAATACATAAATTGACAAATGTTTATGCATTTGATACGCTACTGAGACACGTTTATAGACTTAACACATCTCTGGGACAAGTTTATAGACCTGCCACACCACCACGACAAGTTCATAAACCAGACACATCATTTTCAAAGAATAATTTTTCAATTTTTTGAGCACTATAAAATTCACTACACTTAGTCCAACGAGGAGGCACCAGTAATGATATCAACCAACTCGTTGGTGATAACAGCTTGTCTGGTTCTGTTGTACAAGATCGAGTACTTGTTGATCATGTCACCAGCGTTCTTGGAGGCATTGTCCATGGCGTTTCTTCTGGCGGAGATTTCAGAAGCATAACCCTCAGCCATGGCAGCCAACAAGTTGTTGGCCAACGAAAACTCAGCCACGGTGCTGGGGGTGTCCTCGCCTTCCAACTCGTACTTGTTCAACCCTGGTGCGTTGGCAATGGCCTCGGCGCCAAAGATGGTGAACTTGGAGGGCTCAAACGCAACGTTGGAGGTAAACTTGTTGTAAAGGATTTCGACATTTTCATACTGTCCCAACTTGGCAATCTCGTCAGCAATGGCAGAGACTTCGGCAAAGTTTGGTGCGTCCTTGCCGACACCGTTGAAAGCCAATTTCAATTCCTCGGGGTGGGTTCTCAACAATTGGGCCTTGATCTTGTCACCAATGGCAACAACGTCGACATTGCCGTTCAAAGCCTCGGCTCTCCTTCTGGCAGACTTGGCGATTTGCGAGTGGATAGAACCACACAACCCCTTGTCGGAAGACACGACAATCAACAAGGTCTTGCCGGTGTCTTCGCTATCAGCTGCTGGGTCAGCGTTTTCGAAAAACTCCTTGTCGGACTTTTTAAAGACACGAGATGCAGTCATGGCCCTTTGTGCTTTGTTTAATCTGGTGGAGGCAACAATCTTCATGGTCTTGGTGATCTTTTCAATGTTTTTGATGGACTTGAGTCTCATTTCAATTTCACGCAAAGTGGCATAGTTTCTGGTTTGTATGAGTTAGTATAGCTGTTTAAGGGCAGCAGTGGACACTGTAGGGCTAGAGTAATGATGGGGACAGGTCTCTGTCAAGTAAGGACTCAATTGGTGGGAAAGGTTCTACACCATCCTCAATTGGCCTGTTTCCCCCCCCCCCTTCTCCATGTAAATCGCCACTCCTTTCTTTCTTTCCAATGCCACAATGCACAAGTGGTGTATTGACATACCTTGCGCTAGAGACGGTAGCTCTCTGAGCAACCTGCGAAGCACCTAAACGAAACATTGTCTGTATAGAGTAAAGATTGGTTGTATGGGCTCTCTCCCTCTGTTTTAATGTTGAAATTTTTTCGTCCTCTCTCTGTGTAGCTCCTGTTGAGCAAGGTCGTGTCCAGGGAATCATTCTTCGGCGCACAAATGTTTTTTCGCCATTTTCATTGGGCAGTTGTGACCGTGGTCACGTGAGAGGGAAGTGAAATACAACCAGGCATCAACATCGATATCTCTAGTGTAGAGAGGAATAAATAGAAACCTACAGAGAAGTGTGGCAGAAACTACAAACTACAAACTCACAGAATTGCTTCCTTGTTGATGCCCTGAATTGGCGTGGCTATTGGTCATTCCGTATATTGATGATTCGTAAATGCGATTGAAAGAGAGAATACATCTCCACACCATCATTCACCCGGGTCATCCATTCTGTTCCCCCTCCCCTCCGGCTTAACGTGTCCATCTGGATCACTCACTTTGTCCAGTCGTTCTTTTGGTAGGATTGGTAGCCCTTCAATTGGTAATCCTCAATCATCTTCAAGTACTTCAAGGCCAAAAACTTGCAGTTCCTCTTGTAGTCAATGTCGTGGTATGTCACGCACTTTTGCAATGCTTGTCTGGTAACCTTCAACTCTTCCACTTTTATCCACTGTTCTCTCATCATGGACGTTCTAGCGGCTTCAACTTCCTTCAAGTTGTCGTAGTTGATGTTGTCAAACGACACTAGGTCGGGCCTTGGGTGGTCTGCATAGCTACTCATGGTACGTTTTGGCTGTTCTGTGTTGTGTTGGCTGTGTTCTTCTGTGTTAAGCCAGTGGTTAGCGACTGTCTTTGTCTGCTTTCTGCTTTCTGGCTTCCTGCTTTTTTTTCTTTTCTTACTTGTCTTGCCAAAGAATGAATTTTTACTGGATTGGAAAATGGCACTGGTGCACGACCATTTAAAGACAGGGAGAAGATTCACCAAGTATCTCCCACAGCACTCTGGACCTCCCCCCCCCCACCTCCCTGAGGGGTGAAATAGGCAGTGGGATCCTTAGATAGGATATTTATCTCGAACCTCTGCGTGGTCCATTCCACGTAGCCTTTGTTTCTTGTGGGATTTCCCCATTCAAGGCTGGCGGAGACACAAGCACCAAAAAAAAAAAAATAAAACAACAAAAAAGCTTTGCAAACTTTCCAAGCTTTCCAAGCTTTCCACAGCAACAAGTTCCACTCTCGGCCCATTTGTCCATTTAAAACCACCACAATTGTTTCACCAGAGTTGCCAACCACCACCTCACACACAATGGCCGACAACGAACAATTGCAATCGGCGGCGGTTGAAAATGAAAAAGAAGACATATTCACATTCAATGCCAGTGTCGTAGCGTACGCCCACACGATTCTAGCATCGTCGTCGTTCCTCGCGGCGTTGGCCGTGGGGTGCTACTTGCATTACCACAAAATTGTCCAAAACTCCTCGTTTGGCTACCCCGACGAGTGGTTCCCCAGTGTTTCGGCCACCATTGGCGACCGGTACCCGGAGAGATCAGTGTTTCAAATCATCATTGCCTTGACTGCGGGTCCGCGATTCTTGCTTCTTGCCCTTGATTTTGTTGGGTTGTACCGGAGGGGGTCGTACTTGCCGTATATTGCTACAGTTTCCGGTACCTTGAGGACATTCACGGCCGGCGGCTGGATGTATGTCACCTCCACGGACGACCACGACGCGCACGACGTGTTTATGATTGGCTACATTTTCTTGACCATCCCATGGACGGTGTGCATGACATTGTTGTCGCCACGAGGGTCGTTTCAGCGCAAGGCGAGGTTTTACTCGGCGGTGTCGTTCTTTGGCACCATTGCCCCCTTGATCTACTGGTTTATCCAGCACAAGGTGCACGTGAGACCAGGCGCGTACTCAGTCTATGCTTACTTTGAATGGGGACTCATTGCCTTGGACATTTTATTTGACGCGTGGTCGGCCATTGATTTCAAGGACATTGACATTTCCATCTCGGGAACCGGTATCGAGTTGGTGCCGGGGCAAAAAAAAAAGTCTATTGAAAATCCAGTACCCCCAACAGAAGCAACAGCAGCAACAACAGCAACAACAGCAACAGCAACAACAGCATCAACAAAGGAGGCGGCAAAGCCAAGGCCCACGGACGAGTTCTCCCACCTCGAAGTGGTTGCTAATTTGACCAACTCATTCATCTACTGGACAACGATAACGTCTTTGTTCTTATGCGTCTGGTACTTTCCCTTGTGGCACATGGGTATTTCGGGGTATGAAGCTGTCGTGGTTTCCGTGTTTTTGGCGCCCTTGGTGTTGGTTCTTCCGCCCATTCGGCGTGGCTTTGTCAGGTTCCCCCAAGTCGCACGGGTCTTGACGGTATTGCTAGGTATTGGCGCTTACAAGGTGGAGGATCCCGAACAGAGACTTTTATCAATCACCGCCGGGGCCGCTTTTGCCGTGATTTCAACCGTGGTTGAGTTTTCGGCGCTCTCGGCTCAGCAGCCCAAGAAACTCAACTCGTTTATTGCCACCTTTAGCTCAGGGTTGTTGGCCACTTCGGTTTTCAAGTACTTGTGCTACTCAAACAACCCAATATGGCCCATCATGCACAAGGAGAATGGCGGGTACAATTCCATTGGCATTGGTTTGGGGTTGGCCGCTGGTATGCTCACCCCCAAGTTGGCAGCAACGGGCGTGACGCCACCAGCCTCTGGTGCCACCAAACCCACGGGATCCCTTGTTTTGGCGGCTCTTGGGTTTGGCGGGTACTATTTTGCATTGCAGTCGTACCTCAGTGACTCTTCTACGTTGGCGTTGTGGAGCTGGGAGGGGTTCCCAGTGAGGGGGCCAACGCCAGTGACGGGCGCAGTACCCCACTTTATTGCATTCGCGTTGGCAATACTTGTCGCCGCCAAGCAACACCCACACGTTTTGAGTAGCTGGAGCTACAATATCGTTGTTGGTGGAGGCAGTGCTTTGGCAGCGTATATGCTCGTGGGGTGGGCGGGGTACGCCGGTGCCTTGGTGTACACATTCTACTTGGCGTCGATTGGACCCATCATTTGGAACTCTGTCAGTGGGTACTACCCCGCCGGAACTTTTTTCTTGGGGTTCCTTATTGACATTCTCTTATCGTTGGCCAGCGTTTGGACCGTTGCCTATGCATTTGTTCCTGGTGGTCCGTATTTGAGAGAGAGAACCGACCTTATTTTTGGCGGGTCCTTCTTGCTAATCCTCGCTGGCGTTTGGAACTACAAGCTCAGGCGCAACGAGATTTCCAAGGTTAACTTTTCCAGCACCAAGGTGTTTAGACAGACCGTGACCTTGTTGACGGTATTGCTTGCGTTGGCGGTGGCCACCTTTGTCAAGCGGTACCCCACCTTGCCGTACACGCCATACAATGCCGACTCCAAGAGTTTCACCGTGGGAATCTGGTGTGTTCACTTTGGCTTGGACAACGACATGTGGTCGTCCGAGACCCGGATGCGGGACTTGATCAAGGATGCCGAAATTGACATTATTGGGTTGTTGGAGACCGACACCCAGAGGCTTATTGGCGGGAATAGGGATTTCACCCAGACAATTGCCGAGGATTTGGGGATGTATGTCGACTATGGCCCCGGGCCCCACAAACACACCTGGGGTGCAGCATTGCTCTCCAAGTTCCCCATCATCAACTCTACGCACCATTTGATGCCGTCCCCCGTGGGCGAGTTGGCACCGGCCATCCACGCCACCCTCGACATTTACGGCGAGCTCGTTGACGTGGTTGTGTTTCACTCGGGCCAGGAGGAGGATGTGGAAGACCGGAGGTTGCAGAGTTTGGGGGTTCAAGAAATCATGGGCAACTCGCTGCGGCCGTTGATATTGTTGAGTTACCTCGTGACGACACCCCTCGAGGGAAACTACAACACATATGTGAGTGAAAAGTCGAGGATGTATGATATTGACAGCACCGACTGGGATAGGTGGTGCGAGTATATCCTCTTTAGAGAGGTGAAGAAGGTGGCGTATGCGAGAATATCAAGGTCAACGATTACCGACACCGAGTTGCAGGTTGCAAAGTTCAAGTTGATGACTGACGAGGAAAAGAATGACGACGATTTGGGCTTTTACTATGGCAACAACTACATTGAAGAAGGTCAAGTTGACGAGAGTTTGAGGATGCCCCAGTTGTTTAGAGGGGATGGTGTGAGGGGACACCGTTACCACGTGTTTGACGAGCCCAGATACTTTGCTCAGGAGAAATGGCAAATCAGTCCAAAATTGGAGGAGGTGGATGATGTAGAAGGAGGAGAAGGAGAAGGAGAAGGAGAAGGAGAAGGAGAAGGAGAAGGAGAAGGAGAAGGAGAAGGAGAAAAAGGAGAAAAAGGAGAAGAAGCTTAGACGGTAAGTTCATCATGTTTGATGCGTTGTATTAGATTATGTAATGCATTTTTTTTATATGGTTTTGCTGCGTGGTATACTATTCAAGCAATCCCCGGCCCTCCCCCTCGCTGTTCCCCACGCTGGGTTGGACATCCTCCTGTTGCTGGGTTCTCAACTCGTACAACCGAATCTTTTTTCTAATCCTCTTGATCTGCCACCTGATGGGCACAAGGGGCAACACGCCCTTGCGCTCCTCGTAGAGTTTAATGTGCAACCAAACAATGACGAGCACCCAGTATGCCATATACGTGCCCACGCTTCCATACGTGGCCGAGTTTGTCCAGCCCACAATGGCATTGAGCACCATCCACCATCCGTCGGTGAGGCCATTGCAGCAATTAACGTGCCACACCGAGGTGGCGATATCGTACGACCCGGGCCCGCTCCCTGTCTCACTAACGTCTGTGCCCCCACAAGCACGTACATACCGCTCCAACTCGAGAAACCACACTCCGCGCGACATCAACCCGGCCGAGACAATGTACAAGAAACATGTGGAGAAGATGAGAAAGTACTGGAGCGATAGTTTGTTCCCGCCGCGGTAGAGCATGTATCCAATGGTGGAGCCAAGGGCGATGCCACAGGCGATTGAGAGCGGGATGGACGACAATGGAGAGGACATGCCGATGCCGCCAATAAACACCACGGCCTCTAGACCCTCTCGAAGGGTGGTTACCAAGGGGAGGATGGCGAGAAAGTACTTTTTGGAAAAACTTTGTTTGTGCTTGTGGTGTGCGCTGGCCGCGGTGCGGGAAGCTGATGCCCTTCTAGCAGCAGAGCCTGGCGTGGAGGTGGTGGAGGTCAACGGGATATTCTCAGCCTCGGACTCTGTGCTCGACCTGGTGCCGCCGTAGCTGCCGGCAATAGCAGCATCCTCATCTTCAACTTCATCTTCAACCTCATCTTCAACCTCATCGTCAGCCAACTTTGCAATCTCCTCCTCGCCGGCCTCGTCCTGGTTGTACGCGTCGCCCAACTTGATCCACCACTTTAACTTCATGACCTTATTGATTCTCAACAAGCCGAGCCCCATCACGGTGATGATAATGCTCGATAGTATGGAAAACACGCCCTCCCATACGCGCTCCGTGTATGACCACAAATCCTTGCCAATAAAGTAGAAGCACAAGATGAATACAAGCCCAATGAAGAAGCAAATCACAAGCCCCAAAATCGCGCCCACCCACACCTGTAGTTTCAACTTGCGCTGCACTTTTTCGAGGTGGACCTGTGCTTCAGAAGGTGTGGGGTGCTGGACAGATCGCTGGTTGATGAATGACAACAACACCGAGATGATGATTGCCGTCTCGAGCGTCTCCCTGAGGATAATAAAAAAGATTTGGATCGAGAAATAGTCTTCAAACTCAAACATGATGAATGGAGGAAGGAAATGCAAAAAGGTGATTGACACTATTTGCCCTTTAAATGGGTTTGTCGGAGTCGTGAAAACAAATCGACTGATGCCTACGACTGAAAAAAAATAAGAAAAAAGAAAAACGAGTAGGAATAAAAATAAATGGAAAGGAAATTAATGCAATAATTTTGGCGACAGAGACGGAGGAGAGAAGCTGGGGGTGTTGAATATGGGGCGATTTCATAGATGGTTGGAAACGGCAGTCACATATATATTGATACGCACCCCTTCCAAGTACTCTAAATTAATGATATAAGCAGTCAAGCAAGTAGCTAGATGATGATGATGATGATGATTATGGGGTTAAAAAAAAAGGTGAAAGGAAAAAGACAAACGGGGAGCCCCTCAAGAGATCCAACAACAAGAACAAGAGACACACCCACAGACACTGAAATACACACCGACAGACACGCAAGCACCCACAAACACACATTCATGCATGCATACCCCGACAGGTGTGTCTTTTTTCTTAGCCATGGTTTAGCCCAGCTATTTTTTTCTTCTTTTTGGCCGAGTCAACTTACTGCAACGGAAACTCAATCGTCGCAGTCAAGCATGTGATATACTCGTCGTCCTTGGTGAACGCTCTAGCATTAACCAAGTACTTGCCCGGTGGCACCTCTTGTGGGATTTCCACCACCTTCTTGATAACTTGCTTGCCCTTCTTGATGGGACACTCCAAGTCCACCTTGACAATTTCCTCGCACAAGTCAAAAGTTTGGTGGACCAACTTGATAAACCCATATCTCACCTCGACCTCGACGTAGGCGCCGTCGGAGATGGTCAAGTCAACGGTTCCTCTGGCGGTAAAGGTCAAGTTGGCGCCGGCTTCGGGTGGGTTCGGAGAAAGGATGATTTCGTCCAAATGCAACAATTGTGGTTCTGTAATGTCACAAACCTCAATTGGGGATTCGCCGGGGACGGGCTTGGTGTCGTCTTTGGGAAAGACAACGATGCGGTTTCCTGTTCCCCTCACTGGCTTTTTAAACACATTGACGGCTTTGCCAAAGTACGAGTCGGCGAATGAGCCGCTAACGGCAGTGACTGCAGTATAGAGCAAGGCGATGTTCTTGAATGCAACCATGGTGGGTGGTGAGGGTGGATGTGGATGTGGAGATGGTTCAAGTTGTGGTTGCTCTTTTCTTTATCTGTGGCTGCTGACTCAAGCGGCGGTCAAACAGACAAAAAAAAAAAAAAGTGGAAGGCTGGGAGGCAAAGGCGTGTCCGACCCAAATTACTTCCCAAACAATGCATGTTCTCCCCCAACTCGGCATACGTCATGAGAAGCACTGTGGTGGTGGTGGTGGTGGTAGTGCTTCTGGTAGTGGTGGAGGCGCTACTACTGCAGGTGCTGCTGGTTTCCATACGGACACTGTCCCGCTCCCACCTACCCCCCTATCCTTTAAAACAGGTCCATGTTACGGATACAAAAATAAAACTATACACTTATACTGGCTTTCCACCAATAAACTCACTCCATCTCTTGACCTCGTCAGGAATCACCACCGTATGGGGCACCTTGTCAAACGGCAACTTGTGGCCAATCTTGGCCTTCAAGCACTGGGCAAACAACAAGGAGGTGTTTGGCTCGTTGAACAAGGGGATGGCAAAGTCAATGGCGTTTCTTCTCATGACATAGTCCTCGTCCAAAAGGTCCTCAGCACGAGCTTTCGCCAAGTTGATCACAGCGCCAATCTTTTTGTCCTGGAAAATCTCTCTCAAGGCCCGCTTGTCGGTCTTGGGGAACTCAATAATTTCCACGTCCTCGTTGACGTATTGTCTCAAGTATTCAGAAACGGGCTCGGACGCAGTGTAAAACTTGTATCCCAATCCAGACAAGGTCTTGGCAACGTTGCCCAATTTTGCATTGGTCAAGTCGCCGCCAAAGAGCAACCCCTGTCCTGGCTGGGGAACGTTAAAGTTCATGGTGGACTGGATAGAAGTCCAGTACGCTTCCAACAAGTCCTTGCCGAAACAAGCAACTTCACCGGTACTGGCCATTTCCACCCCCAAAAAGGGGTCGGCGCCCGCTAAACGGGTGAAGGAGAATTGGGGAACCTTGGTGGCAACACGGTCGTATTTCTGGTTCATAAGGTTGACTGGGGCAGGAACGTTTTCCTTGATCAATGCCTTGACGGCAACGTCGATAAAGTTGATACCCAACACCTTGGACACAAAGGGGAACGAACGCGAGGCCCGGATGTTGCATTCAATAACCTTTAATTCGCAATCGGCGTCGGACAAGGTGCCCTCGAGGTCGTTCTTGATGATCTGCATGTTGAATGGCCCCGTAATCTTCCAAGCGTGGGCAACCTTGTCGGCAATCTCCTTCAACCGGTCCAACAAGATTGGCGAAAGCCCCTGGGGTGGCAAGATCAAAGTGGCATCACCGGAATGGACACCAGCATTTTCAACGTGCTCGGAAACGGCATGAACCAAAACCTGGCCGTCGTTGGCAACACCGTCAATGTCGATTTCTTTGGCGCCCTCAATGAATTTGGAAATCACCACCGGGTACTCGCGCGACACCTTGGAGGCATTGGCCAATTTGGAGTCCAATTCACTCTTGTTGTTGATCACCGACATGGCAGCACCGGACAACACATAAGATGGACGGACCAAAACGGGGTAGCCCACTTGGTTGGCAAAAAGCTCGGCTTCCTCGATGGAGGTCAACTCCTTCCATTGTGGCTGGTCAACCCCAATAGAGTCCAAGATTTGCGAAAACTTGTGACGGTCCTCGGCCTTGTCAATGTCTTCTGGGTTGGTACCCAACACGTTACACCCATTGTCCTGCAAACTAAGGGCAATGTTCTGGGGCAACTGGCCACCAACGGAAACCACCACGCCCTGGGCGTGCTCCAATTCGTAAATGTCCAACACTCTTTCCAACGACAACTCTTCAAAGTACAACCGGTCAACTTCGTCAAAGTCGGTGGACACGGTTTCCGGGTTGTAGTTGATCATAATCGTCTTGTGGCCGCTTTCTCTCAATGCTCTGGCGGCAGAAACACCGCACCAGTCAAACTCGACCGAGGACCCGATTCTATAAACACCGGACCCCAAGACCATGGTTCCCTTGTCGTTGAAATCAAGGTCGTGCGAGGTGGCATTGTAAGTGGTGTACAAGTAGTTGGTGTTTGCCGGGAACTCGGCGGCCAAGGTGTCAATCTTTTTCACAAACGGCGTGATGCCAAATGCCTTTCTTGCCTGTCTGACTTCCAATTCCTTGGCGCCCACCGACAAACCAATCTGCTTATCGGAAAAGCCCAACTTCTTGGCGCGGCTCATCAAGTCCTGGTTGATGGCGCTCAAAGTGCCAGCGGCTTCCAATTCACGGTACATGTTGACAATGTTCATCAACTTGTACAAAAACCACTTGTCAATCTTGCTCAACTCGTGGACCTGGTCCACGGTGTAGTTTTCGTGCAACAATGCCTGTCCCACAGCCAACCATCTTCTGTCGGTGGGGTTGGCCAAGGTTTCGTCCAAGTTGTCAAACTTGTCTCCCTGGAAGCCAATGTACGATGGGTCAATCTGTCTGATTGCCTTTTGGAACGACTCTTCGAAAGTTCTGCCAATGGCCATGACTTCACCAACCGACTTCATGGCGGACCCAATGTCACGCTTGACGTGCTGGAACTTGGCCAAATCCCAACGGGGGATCTTGGTGACCATATAGTCCAAAGAGGGTTCAAAGTTGGCGGTGGTGGTCTTGGTGACGGGGTTGGGCAATTCGGGCAACGTGTGGCCGAGGGCGATTTTGGCGGCAGTGTATGCCAACGGGTAGCCGGTGGCCTTGGATGCCAAGGCAGAAGAACGGGACAATCTGGCATTGACTTCAATGACGCGGTAGTCCAACCCGTCTGGCTGCAAGGCGTATTGGACGTTACACTCGCCAACCACGCCCAAGTGTCTGATGATCTTGATGGCGGCGGTCCGCAACATGTGGTACTCTTCGTCGGACAAGGTTTGCGAGGGGGCAACCACGATGGAGTCACCGGTGTGGACTCCCAAGGGGTCAAAGTTTTCCATGTTACAAACGGTGATACAGTTGCCCACGCGGTCGCGGACAACTTCGTATTCAACCTCCTTCCACCCCTTTAACGACTTTTCAACAAGAATTTGGGGGGCCAAGGAAAGAGACGTGGCCGACAAGTTTCTCAACTCCTCCTCGTTGGCAGCAAAGCCCGAGCCCAAGCCACCAAGGGAGTAGGCCGACCGGACAATGATGGGGTACCCAATAGACTCGGCTGCCTTCAAGGCGTCGTCAACGGTGTCAACGGCAACGGACTCGGCAATTGGGATGTTGATCTCGTTCAATGCCTGGGCAAACAAGTCACGGTCTTCGGAGGTTTCAAGGGTCTTGATCGGCGTGCCCAACACCTTGACGCCATACCTGTCAAACACCCCCATCTTGTCCAACTTGACTCCAACATTCAACCCCGTCTGGCCACCAAAAGTAAGCAAGATCCCATCGGGTCTTTCTCTCTCGATGATGTATGTGATGTACTCTGCTGTGACGGGCAAGTAGTAGATCTCGTCGGCCAACGCATGCGACGTTTGGTTGGTGGCGATGTTGGGGTTGATCAAGATGGATTGCTTGTTGGCTTCCTTCAAAGCCTTGATAGCCTGAGACCCGGAATAGTCAAACTCGCCCGCCTGACCAATGGACAAGCCACCAGACCCAATAACAAGCACCTTGGACACGTCAACCAACTTGTGTGCGTGTTCGTCGGTGAAGTTTTTGAGCAAATCGGCCCCAGGGTACTTGAGCTGTCTCAACCTGGAGGCCATGGAGAATGCCTTCAGCTTTGAAGCCCACTTCAATTGGCGCGGCAATACTGTTTTGAGCTGGATCATTGGTTGTTTGAATGAAAAAACCAAAGAAAGAGAAAGGGTGGTTGGTATTTGGCCAGTAAAGTAAAGTAAAGTAAAGTACTTGTATGTGAAAAAAAATTTTTTTTTTTTCCATGGACTAATTCGGCAATGAGTCAGTAAAGTTTACCGCGATGTGAGATCTGTGGTCTCGAGCAAAAAAGAAAAATTTTTCAGTATGAGAGAAAGAAAGTGTTACCCGGAAATGGACAGTACACGACATGCACGTGATATGTTGAAACCAATTTCGTCAAGTGCTGGTAAATTATATTGCTAATTTATTATGCTTTGGGCGGGGGAGGGTTCAGAAGTTATACACGTTGCATCCGTCGAGCCAGTAGGGAGAAGCCGTTTCTCGACGTTGCAATATGACTACAGGCCAACATTACACCGTCAACATTACACCGCCATCATTAGGTAGAGGCCAGCCACGTGAGCAGTCCCCTAGTGGTTTTGCTTTCTCTCCCTCTCTTTTCTCTACAGAGAGAGAGAGCAATTTTAAGCTTTAGCCAATTCTGCTGATAAGAACGGCTAATAAATTAGGCGACATATCCAGCCAATGGATGTGCTCGGTTAAACATAGCAAGAAGTGGGCACACACAGTAAACATGCCACACGCGCTCTTCAGTACACTAGTTACAAAACGGCATCTCGTACATACAATGGGCACCATCCACACCTGTAGTGGTGTGTCTATTACGCCATTCATCTCATGCCATCTTTCCTCCTCTTCTTCTTCTTCCCCCCCCTCCCTCCTGTGTCTCTCCCACTGTATCTGCTGAAAAAATAAAAATAAAAAAAGAGTTCTTAGCAAACACTATAAAGACCATACCAGGAATAGGTGCAATTCAAGAACAAGAGGATCGCTACTCTCGGTAACCATATACACCCTGTACCCACCCTACATCACTTGCATCAAAAAAAAAAGAAATGAGTTCGTCATCGCCGTATGGCGCCTTCAACAGCACGAATGCCACAGCTGGCAGGATCAACGGTGCCGGTGATGAATCGAGCACCTTTGACGACGATATACGCCACCAGGGGCACACCCCTCAAAGGCAATACTCACTAAGCGATGCATACAACAATTTCAGCACCAGCAACATCGATTTTGGCGGCAGAAGCTACGTGTCCATGTCGCACCGGCCCAACCTCTTTACCCACTTGAACTCGCCTCAAATAAACACCGGGATCGATGTCCACGTACAAACGGCAAACCTAGCCAACATTGGTGTTGTAGGCGACGAAGACGACTTTGACGAGGAATTGCACGAGCAGGAGGAAAAGATCAGCTCGAGCTCGCAAGCGAAACCCACGCCCATCAGGCGGATCTCCAACAACACATACGCCAGCACCGCGCCGTTGTTGTCGGGATCGCCAAAGAACTTTTATGCCGCGAGCCAGGCCAGCGAAATTGAATCAGAATTGGGAGCGAATAAACCTGGCCAACCAAGGCGAGCATCACGGCAGCAGCAGCAACAGCAGCAGCAGCAGCAACAACAACAGCAGCAGCAGCAGCAACAACAGCAGCAGCAGCAGCAACTACCATTGCCGTCCTCATCTCCCCAGCACGACGAAGCTCCTCCTCACGCCCCAGAAAAGACACACCAGCCCAGCACGCTACATCAGTGGGCGGTCAAGCCATTCAAGTTTCTTCCCGCCGTCTTTTTGGGCACCCTTCTCAACATTCTTGATGGCTTGTCCTACGGCATGATCATGTTCCCCGTGGGCGACGCCATCTTTGCATCGTTGGCCCCCGCGGGTCTCTCCATGTTTTACGTATCGTGCATCGTATCCCAGTTGGTTTATTCCCTCGGCGGGTCTGCTTTCAAGGCGGGTATCGGGTCCGAGATGATTGAGGTGACTCCCTTTTTCCACACCATGGCATTGGCCATTGCGCGGGAAATGGTTGACGAGGGCAACGACGCCATCATTGCCACCACCATTGCATCGTACGCCATATCGTCCATTGTCACCGGGTTGGTGTTTTTCTTGCTCGGCAAGTTGAAGCTCGGCGTGCTTGTGGGGTTCTTTCCCAGACACATTCTCGTGGGATGCATTGGCGGGGTGGGGTACTTTTTGATTGCCACCGGCATCGAAGTATCGTCGCGCCTTGAGGGCGGGTTGCGGTACAACCTCGAGACGTTCAAATACTTGTTTTACAACCATGTCACGTTTTTGGAGTGGACAACTCCCTTGTTCTTAGCATTTGTTTTGATTTTGTTGCAGCACCGGTACCACAACTCGTTGTTGGTGCCGCTCTACTTTATTGTTGTGTTTGCCGCCTTCCACTTGGTTGTTTTTGCCGTCCCCAGCTGGAACTTGGACACGGCCAGAGATTCGGGGTGGGTCTTCCCCACCGTCGAGGGCAAAGAACCCTGGTACAGCTTTTACGAGCTATACAAGTTGGGGCTCGTTGACTGGTTTTGCATTCTTCGCCAGCTCCCCACCATGTTGGCACTAACCTTTTTCGGCATCTTGCATGTCCCCATCAACGTTCCCGCGTTGGCGGTGTCGATCGGGATGGACGACGTTGACGTGGACCGGGAGTTGGTGGCCCACGGGTACTCCAATGCCATTTCCGGCCTCGTGGGGTCGATCCAAAACTACCTTGTCTACACCAACTCGGTGTTGTTTATTCGGGCAGGGGCAGATGAGCGGTTTGCCGGGGTCATGTTGGCCGCTGCCACCGCGGGTGTCATGTTGGCCGGACCCGTTGTCATTGGGTACATCCCCGTGTGTGTTGTTGGTGCATTGATCTACCTCCTCGGGTATGAGTTGCTCAAGGAATCGGTGTACGATACTTTTGGCCGGTTGCGGAGGATTGAATACACCACAATCATCATCATTGTTGTCACCATGGGCGCGGTTGATTTTGTTGCTGGTATTGGCATTGGCATCTTGCTCGCGTGTCTCTCGTTTGTGGTGGAGGCGGGGAGAACGCCCGTGGTGCAGGGGATTTATTCGGGCACGGTTGCGAGGTCCACCGTGTTGAGGCATCCCAAGCAACAAGAGTTTTTAAAAAATGTTGGCGAGCAGATTTGCATTGTCAAGTTGCAGGGTACAATCTTTTTTGGGTCCATTGGTGGCGTTGAGAAGGAGATTCGCAAAATCTTTGAGCACGACAAGTTTAGGGAGAACCCCATCCGGTACTTGATCATTGACATGAAGGGCGTCCACTCGATTGACTTTTCCGCCGCCGAGGGGTTCCGCCGGGTGTTGAACTTGACCAACGAGTTCAAGACCCAGTTGATTATTTCATCGGTGACCGAGGAGGATGACACCGTCAAGGGATTGCGCGACGCGGGGCTCTTTGACAATAGCAACCCCCCAATCGAGCTCTTTAGCTCGTTAAACTATGCGCTCGAGTGGTGTGAAAACAGCTTTTTAAAGACGTACCGAAGCTTGAAGCGGGACAACCACCCCCAGTCGGGGTCGCGCTCCGTTCCCTCCCTCTCGCCCGGGAGATTGGCTGTGCACTCGCCGTCGTCGTTTAGCAACAAGTTGCTTAGCTCATACGAGTTGGGCACGCCCAGGACGACGCAGGTGTACCAGGCGGCCAGCCTCACAGTCTACGACGAGCAAAAGACCCAGAGCAAGTACCACTCGCGGGAAAACTCTCTTTTTAAAAAGCAGCCGTTGCAGTTGATGATGGTGACGTTTCAGATGTTGTCCGACAAGGATGCCGAGTTTTGGGCGCCGTTGGCCCAGTATTTCATCAAGGAGCAGATTCCGGAAAACATCCAGTTTTACGACACCTTGAATGACGAGCCGGCATTTTTCATTGTCGAAGGCGGCCTTGTCCGCGCCGTGGTCAAGTTTGAAAGCGAGGGGAGGGAGTTGCACAGCAGTATCCTCCCGCTAGTGGCGTTTGGCGATTTGGACGACGCATCGCAGTATAGACAATTCACCTACACCACAGTCAGCGACTCGGTTATTTGGAAGTTGTCGAGAACAAGAATGAAGGAGATGGTGCAAAAAAACGGGTCCAAGGGCGAGGCGTTGTACCACGAGTTGCTCGAAATCGAGGCGAAAATCATCCGCGAGAGGTTCGATACCATGACCGCCAACTTGATCATTAGTGGGTGAGACAGAAAAAAAGCACGTTGCAGATAGTGTGTATCCCCTTATCCCCTTTTCATAATTGACACTGATAGAAGTAATTAAACCGTTTTGGCATAAAAAAAATAGAATTCCACCTTCCTATCAAGGATGTTCGACGCGGCTTATCTCCAAGGGACAGTATGGATGCGAGAGATAGTATATGATAAGGTTTGATTGCTTATCGTCTGTAACTCCTCCTCCTCCTCCCTTCCCCCTTTACCCGTGGCAACTGCTTTCAACCACTCGACGTGGAACCCTGTCTTTAACTTTGCATATTGTCTTATCCGTGTGGTTGTCGCTCATTGTTCTGGGCATCCCCCCCCTCCCCCCCTCCTAAGCTCGACAATGCCTGTGCATACTAGCGGTAAATACCCAAAAGGTTCACTGAGAGCGGAGGATAAGGGGGATAAGGCGGGGGATGGAATCTATATCTACATCTATATAAAGGATAGGAGAGAACCACACGCTGCAAACGCCAACTAATATTCCCAACCAAGATGGCTACTCAAGACAACGATTACGATATGGTGCCTGGCACGGTTCACTTGGTGGACATTTTGGGAAACTTGGACGTGCAAAAGGATGGCGATGGTGATATCATCCTCCAGCCCCAGCCCACAAAGTCCGTCAATGATCCGCTCAACTGGAGCATTTGGAAGAAACGGGCTCAATTTGCATTACTTTGGTTTTGGTATGTCTTGCTCAGCTTGGTCAGCAACATCACAAACGGCACCACAAACACCACCATCACCAAATCTTCTCAGTTTTACTAACACACTCCCAAAGGTCATTTATGCTTGCAACGTCAATCAACTGGATTGGCCCGGCGTTTGGGGTATGGATTAAAGATTTGGACTGCACCCTTTGGGAATTGGGAATCTCGGTGGCCTTGGGGTTCTTATTCTTGGGGGTTGGCGTTTTTGTTTGCCAGCCCACGGCATTAAAGTTATCCAAGCGGTTTGTGTACTTGTTGGGAACGGTTATTGTTATCGTGGGCTTGGCAATTGGGTCACAGGCCACCACCATTGGATACATTTACGGGTTCAAGATCCTTTCTGGCCTCGCTGCTTCACCAGTCGACTCGTTGGTTGAGATTTCGGCTACTGATATTTTCTTTCAGCACCAAAGGTCTACCGCTTTCAGTCTGCTTATTTTGGCCTTGTATGCCGGGTCATACTTGGGTCCGGTTGCTGCTGGGTACATTATCGACACTCTTGGGTGGCGGTGGTGCTTTTACGTCCAACTCATCATCTTCGGAGTCTTGCTTGTGGTTCAGTTGTTGTGCATGGAGGACACCACCTTCAGACGTAGCATGGATGAGAAGCAGCTCGAAACAGAGATCCTTACCCAAATCAAGTCACACGAAAAGCGGGTGCCCGAGCCGGTGGTTGAGGAGAAAACCAGTCAAGACCTCGAGTCAAGTGGCGGCGAGAGTATTGTTGACACGAAAAAGCCATATGTGCAACGGTTAAAGATTATCCTGACCGACCAGAATGACACCAGAAGCTGGGGGTGTATCTTTTTCAGACCGCTCTTTCTCGTGACATTCCCTCCCGTTGTGTGGGGCGGCATCGTTTATGGGGCCCAGATGATGTGGTTGAGTTTGCTTGCAAACACCCAATCGGTCATCTACTCGGCCCCGCCATATAACTTTAGCGCCGAGAGTGTTGGGTTGACCAACCTCGGTGCATTTGTGGGCAACGTCTTTGGCATGATTTACGGCGGGCCGTTTGTCGATTGGTTTGCCGTGTACATGGCGAGACGCAACAACGGCGTTGCCGAACCAGAACATAGGTTGTGGACCATGGCCGTGCCCACGGTTTTGAACGCGGCGGGGCTACTTGCCTACGGGTTGGGGTCGTACTACCAGGCGCACTGGGCAATTTCCACCGTCATTGGCCAGGGGTTGATGGGAGTTGCCATGAGCTCGTCTGGCGCCATTTGTTTGACCTACGCCGTTGACTCGTACCACAATGTCGCCAGCGAGGCCATTGTGTTGATGTTGTTTATCAGAAACATGATTGGTATGGGGTTCTCGTTTGCAATCTCCCCGTGGTTGGCCAGAGACGGGTTGATGTTGACCACCTGGTTGATGTTTATGTTGTCGGTGGTGATCAACGGGTCGTTTGTGTTTATGATTATCTACGGCAAACGGTTCAGGCGGTGGACAAAGAGCAAGTACGACAAGGTTTCCGACCCAAGCTACGGCGAATGGTTCAAGTAGGCGGTATCTAGAGGACTATGTATCAAATGTTGGGGGTAATACTACGGACGGAATTGATGAGGGGGGAAGGGGAGGTACTCACTACCGAGGTGCCGCCAGCGCGGATACAGCCGCCCTAGTTCCCAGAAGCTCTTGAAGCCCTGTATGGAAGCACTTGCCGGCTACTTCCCAAACCAGTAATTGAATCCTACACTATTGTCTCCGCATAAGCAAGACAAACCCGGTCAGGCGGCGGGAAACGATCCTTGTAACCGGCGATGACATAACCAAAAGGGCGATGCTGTGCAGTGAAGGAAGGGCAAGAAGAAAAAGCGAGCGCCTCAACAAGACTGATGTGGGGTCAGTAGCAACCACGACCTACAGCCAACATTGCTGTCGTTATCTGGGCGGGGCCAAAATGGAAAACCCCTTAATATTCTGAGATTAGATTGCGGCTCATCAGTCTAAGCGCCTGCTGACCAAATAGGCAAATCTTGGCGTGTTCTCCAAGCGGGGGTGCGAGTGAGTGGGGAGAGGGGGAAGAGGGGCGCAACGCATAGCCATGTACACACACACACAATACATTCATTGTGAGACAATGCTAGATAAGCTATCCACCAGCGCTGCTCCAACTTTATGCGCGGGGGCCCTCACATATATATATATATATATAAATATGGATTCTGAAATCCTCTGCTAACTTACTCAGACCAACAGCAACATGTCGGACCAAGAGCATCAAGTGCAGTATGATATGGTTCCCGGAACTGTCCAATTGGTGGATGTCAACGGCGATTTGGACGTGAAAAAGAGCGGGGCGGGCGATATCATCTTACAGCCACAACCAACACAAGACCGAAACGATCCGTTGACTTGGTCCAAATGGAAGCGGAGGATCCAGTTTGGAATCATCTCGTTGATTCTCTTCTTTTACGCCTCTACCACCAACTTCTATGGGTATGTCCCCAACAAAAACAAAAACAAAAAACAAAAAGCAGAAAGATGCAGAGAAGGGGTTTCCGTTATTCAATGTACCACATATACTAACAATTTTAGACCGTGCTATGATGTTTGGGTTGAAGATTTGGACACCAGCTACGCCGCCATCAACAATAGTGCCGCCGTCTCGTTTGTGGGGTTGGGGTTGGGCGTGGTCGTCATCAACCCTATAGCGCTTAAGGTTGGCAAAAGAGTGGTTTACCTCGCGTGCACAATCATTAGTTTGGTTGGGTGCATTGTTGGCGCCACGTCTCATAGCATTGTGGGGATCTACGTCTTTCAGATATTTAGCGGGTTGGGTGCGTCGCCCGCTGACAGTTTGGCCGAGGTGTCGTCCACCGACTTGTTTTTCCAGCACGAAAGAAGCACCGCCTTTAGCATTCTTATCTTGGCATTGTATGGAGGATGTAACCTTGCCCCCGTCGCTGCCGGCTATATTGTCGATAACCTCGGTTGGCGGTGGTGTTTCTGGATCCAAGTCATCATCTACGGTGTGTTTTTCATTGTCATGTTCTTTACCCTCGAGGACACCAATTACCAGCGTCCAGACAGCGACAGCGACAGCGCCAGTGCCAGTGCCGCTCAGGATACCAAAGAGGTGGAGGAAAACATGCTGACAGAGAAGGAGAAACACACCCACACCATTAGCCGCCAACAGAGTGCAGACTCCTTGGAGAACGAGCTCGTCCCATTGAGACCGTACTGGCAACGGATGAAGGTGATCCAAACCACATACAACGACCCAAGATCTTTCTGGTTGATTCTTTACCGCCCATTCATGTTGGCGCTCATTCCTGCAGTCATGTGGAGTGGGTTGATTTACGGCGCGCAAATGATGTGGTTGAGTTTGCTTGGAAATACCCAGACCGAAATATATGGGGGTGCTCCGTACTTTTTTTCGGCGCAGAGTGTGGGGTTGACCAACCTTTCGGCGTTTGTGGGGAACCTTATTGGGTTGGTATATGGGGGCACGTTTGTTGATTGGTTTACGATATTCTTGACCAGGAGAAACCGGGGTATTATGGAACCAGAGTTTACCTTGTGGACCATGGTTTTTCCCACGGTTGTCAATGCCGGTGGGTTGTTGATGTATGGCTTGGGTCCATACTACGCTGCTCCCTGGGCGGTTTCTGTGGTGGGGCAGGGGTTGTTGGGGTTTGCCATGAGCACTTCGGGGGCAATCTGTTTGACCTACGCGGTGGACTGCTACCCCAAGATTGCCAGTGAGAGTATTGTGTTGATTTTGTTTGTGAGAAACGTGATTGGCATGATCTTTTGCTTTGTGTGTCAGCCGTGGTTGGCAAAGTGCGGACTCAAGTTGACTACATGGTTGATGTTTATGTTGGCCGTGCTCATCAACAGCACCTTTATCATCATGTTGATCTGGGGCAAGAGGTTCCGGAGGTGGACTATGCCGATGTACGCAAAGTTTAGCGATCCAATGTATGGGTCAAAGTAGAAGAAGTAGAAGTAGAAACAAAACGAAACGAAACGAAACGAGACAATACAACACAAACTCAACATACTATAGCAAATCGTCGTCATCCTTGGCCACAACCGAGTTCTTAATCTTGAGCAACAACTGGGTCTTTAACGTGTCGAGCTTGCTAAATTGGTCAAACTCAAACACCTTGTCAGCAAACCCTTCCACATCGCCTTGGTCGATGCTTTCCAAAATGCCCTCTACAAGCTTAAACTCTCTCGACAGGCCCCAGTTTGGGTCGTCGGCAAGGTACTGGTCCTTTCTCTTTTGTGCTTCAATGACGTCGTCTTGGCATAACACACACAAAATGACTTTGAAAAAGTAGTCCTTCAAACTCCACCTCGTCAACTGGTTGCCCACCGACTGCTTGATAACGGTGTCGTACAACCCAACTGCCCGTTTATAGTCACCGGCCTTGGCGGCGAGATCGGCACACTTTAAAAACGCCTTGTTGGCCAAAGCCTCGGCGTGGTCGGTGGTGAAATAGTCGCCGGCCTGCTCGTACGTCTTTATGGCGTTGTCGTTGTCGCCAACCGTCTCGTACAATTCGCCCAAGTCCATGGCAAAGTTGGCGGCCCTTCTGAACTGGCCGTTCTGGGTCAAAAAGATGTGGATTGCTTTCGATAACGCACTGATACCGTCCGAGGGTGACACCCCCTTGAAACACTTGAACGCCTCGACCAAGTGGTTGGCGGCATCGTTATGGTTATTGATGCTTTCTTGAATCTCGGCTGCTTTCAAAAACTGTTTGCCGGCTTGGCTAAAGTCTTTCAGTAAGCGGTACTGGTTTGCTGCCTGGATATAGAGGTCGGTGGCTTCTTCCTTTCTCATGGACAGAGACGAGCCGGTGATGAACAGCATAAACCCCAGCTGAGGCTTTAGGATCTTTTCTGCTTCTGCTATCAATTCACGTGGACCAGACATTGGGGGAGACCGGGAGTGATGATGATGGTGGTGGTGGTGGTGGTGGATGGTTTAGAGACTGGCACGATTTGTTGGCAAAGAAGGCAAACAAATATGGTCTTCATTTTTGGGAAGTGAGACACGACCAACGTTGTGCTTTTGGCCTTTGCTGTGCTTTTTTGTTTTTGTTTTTGTTTTTTGCTTTGCTTTGGTTTTCTTGCTTTGCCTTGTTTTGTTTTGCCTTGTTTTGCATTGATTTCACCATATACAACCCACCATGTCACACACCGGCGAGGTCCATATACGATACGAGAGGTTGAAGCTAGTTGCTAGGAAGGCTTTGGAGCAGCTGATGAAAAAGTCGCTATCGATGGACCAAGTCAGGACCTGCTTCCCCACAATCGCAGCGTCTCCCGAGGGAGCGCACGCACTAGAGGTTGCCATTTCACAAATGATGAGTTTCTGGCATACCAACTCGCTCGAGGAGTTTGACCTCATCTACAAAGAGCGTGACATTGAAACGAAACTAGACGAGCTTGATGAGATAATACACGCGGCAGCAGAAAGGATGAAAAGCGGAACTGCAAAACCAGAAAACGTCGACACGCTTTCATCAGCCCAGATTGTGGACTCCACAGTTGTGAGCAATAGCGGCAACGTGCTTCGACACCTACTGATGATTTACGACCAGCTCAGCAACGAAAACGCTCAGCTTTACCACGAGCTAGAGGAGCTATCTAGAGAAACAAGCGAGATCAACACCTCAATCAGGGCCAGCCTCGACCAGATCAACACCGAGGTTCAAGCCACGGCAGGCCACACAGAATTCAAGTACGACAATCTTATGAGACTAATAGACAATCTATAAGGTACATATATACAAGTAAAAGAATGGAAACTTTCTTTTCCCCCTACGACTTTTCCTTTGTGAGTATTTCATAGTTTTTCTTGGCCAATGCGTGGTAGTTGTGGACCTTCTTTCTAAGCTCCTCGACCTTGTCCTTCTTCTTTTGCTGCTTTTCAGACAACTTAACCAACACTCGGTCTCCCCAGACCTTGTAGTCCTGGAAATACTGTGCGCCCATGCTAAACTCCCTGGTGATGACGTCGTCCGTCAACCCCAACTTGGCAATGGTGTGGTAGTACTTTTCAACGTCATTCTTTTTCAAGTACTTCAAGATGCGCTGTCTGTACTGCACCATTTGTCTAACAAGCTGGGTAGTGAAGTGGTCCTTTTTGAAAAGCTTAATGTGCCTCATGCCGTAGTGGATCTTGATTGTCAACACAGCCGCAGTCACCTCCGGCGATGAGGTGTCGGCGGGGTGTCGCTGAAACTCTTCGCGGGCATACTTCACCGCCAACTTTTTCTTGTCTTCAAGGCTTCTGTTTTTCAAGTTCAAAATTGTCATCAATGCTTTCCTCTTGTGGGCCTCGCCTTCCAACACAGACTTGCGCAACTCTGGGTTGTCGCCGGCTTTCTCAAGGGCCAACTTCTCGGCGGCGTAGATCAACTTTTCAAACTCCATCCTATCAATGCCGTACGCCAAGTTCAAGTCGGCATTGTCGACCTTGTCAAACACTCGCTTGACAAAGGCACATTCGGGGTCCCCCAACACGGGATCCACAGAAAAGGTCAAATCCTTTGCATCTAGCTGTTTCATGCAGTTCACGTCTCGAATAATCTGTTTCTTTAACCTTTTCTCCGTCCTTCTCAAGATTCTGGCCCGGTCTTTTCGTGTTCCTGGGGGGATAAATTGTGTGGCCGCAAGCTTGACATGAAGCACGGGCTCTTTGGCAGCAGGTTCCACTGCTTTCAACAACGTCCTCCCGGAAGAGAGAAACCGGGTTGTTCCCCTAAGAAAGTTCATTATTTGCTTTGCTTCACTGAATGGAGGGGGGGGGGGGGGAAAG
>JAKTZW010000342.1:0-13069 GCA_030579015.1 Zhuliangozyma blackwelliae | reverse complement strand
TCCCGAATAGCCAGGCTCCATCAGTTGTCAAAGCAATGGGGCAAGAAGACGAAGAAGAAGGAGGACAGCACCGTTGTGGGCGAAGTGTATCAGATAGTCATTGGCAAAGAAACAGTCGATGAACGGTGCATCGACTTTTTGTTAGCAACCACCTTCTTTCACAATGTGCTTGAGAAAGAATTGTCTAGTGATGAAAGCATGGACTTGTTGACGGCAATGTTGCTTCAAGACTTTAGGGGACACAGGAGGGGCTTGATTGATGTGGTGTTGAAACTGCCCGCTTTCCGTGCCAGGCTCGACTATTTTGGCGTGACGGGCTCAGCAGAAACCTCTTGCGCGGTTAGAGCACTACAATTGATTACTGTTTTTATGGTGGCGAGGTGTGAGGAGCTGAGTATACTTTTTGAACCACTCCTTGGTGCCCTGGTGTGGACGTCGCTCGCGAAAGCGGAAGCAGCAGACAAAGCAGCAGTCCAAGAAGAAGAAGAAAAAGCAGCAGACAAAGCAGCAGACCAAGAAGAAGAAGAAAAAGACAAAAACTTGCTGGGTTCTGGGTTCTTGGAGAAACTACTCACCCCCCACGCAGGCACCCAACCTGCCGAGCTACTGTTGGCCGTCATCACCTTCTTGTGCGCTGTTGTGACCCACCCTGTATACAAAACACCCGCTGCCCTGTACTTGCGAGCGATTGAGATCTGCTCCCAGTTGAGGGTTCATCAGCTGCGAGGCAATGAAATTGAACTTGACGCACTAGAGACGTTGTTGTACGAGGGAATCCATCTAGACTTTGATCTCCTAAAGCAAGACGTTGGAAACCTCTTTGGCGCCAAAAAGGACTTTGTTGAAAAAATACGATCCTGCGTTTCGAGGTACAACATAAACAAGTCAGACTTGAGTGTTCTTTTCCAAGACTCGTTGACTTTGGAGGAACTTTATCTGTTGGTGGAGAGGTATACTAAAGGGCGTGCACTCTCTGGCCGGCACCGCCGCATGTCCGAGACCGATAAAAAGGCGTTTGCCACGGATGTAGTGTTGAGGAGATTCTACCCCGCCACTGCCTCCCCCTATTCGATTGTTTCAACGTTTTTCAAGTCAATGACCGAGGAAATGTTTACCGTTTTTTCGGGGACAGCGTTGGGCAGAGTATACGCATCCTATGTCGACCTCGAGAGGTGCATCATTTTAGAGGCGATTCGGAAAGCAAGAGGTGAAATATTCCAGCACATCACCAGTGTCTTGAGCAGAACAACCCTCAAGGCTGCTGCAGGGGCATGGTCTATCACCAGCTCGTCGAGCAAGTACTTTACGGAAATCAAATCTATCAAGCAGGTCCAACCCCATGAGTTCCATGTCGAGACTGAAAAAGCTGGCCCCGAATGCAAACATATAGTGTTGTTTGATGTGGGCAAGCCCGAAAAAGGCTCAACGCCACTTCGGCAATTGGGGGTCGTTAAACTCCGGCTTGTAGAGGTACATGTCGAAAACGGCGCCGTTGTCCTTTATTGCGGAAATCTCGATGACTTTGAAACGTACAGGTACGGCATTGTGTTGCCGCGTTTTGATAGCATAGAGTTTCTCGCTAGTTTCAGGTACTTGAGGAAACATAGAGTTGATACTGCTCTCTACGACTCGATTGTGAAACCAACAGTGCCACTATCTGCATCGGACGACCAAGTTGTCAAGAGGAGAAAGGTGGACAACTCTAGAGAGATTGATGTTTGTGTGGCCAAAGTTGAACAGTTTGCGAGCGTGTCTCGCTTTATTCCATCGGGATTTGGAAGCCAAACGCTCGTATTGGTACCGTCAAAACTGATGCTTCACCAGTACAACGAGAAGCTTGTGGTCAAGTACGGCCACGACGATTCTGTTTGCCAGTTACTTGCTGCAGGTAATGCTTGGTTTGAAGAAATACAGCGATTGCTAAAGGTTTCACCAATCTTGTCGTTGGAAGATGCGTCAGAAATGTATGTGTCCAACATTGCCAACGCGTTTGTTGATAAACGGAGTGAGTTGGCGCAAGAGATGCCCAGCGCAACCAGCACAGTTTTGGGAACCCATGCAGACAAGCGTGGCCACTCGGACGACTGTGATGACTTGCTTGCAAGCAACGCATTGGCCACGCTTAAAGCGATTGCCGGAAAGAAAAAGACAATAGACGCTGACACCTGGATGTTGCTATACGGCAAGTTTTCCACGATGATAACCGTGGACGACTTTGCTGCACTACCGGCAGCTCCACGGAAGTTTGACACTGTGGTTTTGGTGAATTGCGAAGCAACGATACTCCCTCTACTAGTTTCGAAAATCACCTTTGGATCGCACCCTTCCATCCAGATGTGTGGCGGTAGGATCCAAAACTACTTTGTCAGAGGTGATACTAAATCGGTCACTGCAGAGGAGGGGACCAACGCCACAAACCTGGTCAACGCGGGGCTCGCCTTTACCAACCAGATTGTGTCAGTACGCAATCAGGTGGACGAGGCAGAAGTGTGCGTGTTGTTGTACCACTACATGAGACTACTTGGCTACCCACAAGATGCCATTGGCATATGGGTTTCGTGCAAGCGACAAGCCCATTTAATCAACGAAGTGGTGGCCGAATCCCCCAAATTGCAGTATTTGGGCTTCCCGACAATCGTGTGCAATGATACAGGCAAACACGACCTCGAGGCGTTTCAGTATTCGATCATCTCCACATTCACCGACGGCGCGTACCGCGAATCGAGTCTCCGCGGCAGGCGGGGCAACTATGTGGTGAGCATCGACCCGAACCTTGACCGCATATACTTTTCACCAGTGGAGTTTCCTGAGGCGCAAGAGTTGCATATACTAAATGGCGAAAACTACGGGTTGAAAGAGAGGACAACTGCAAAGCCGGTAAAGGTGAAGAACAAAGCGGACTTGGAAAAGGTTGTCGCCAAGCTTAGTAAGAAGTGACGTATATGTATAGACAGCATTATGTATGTGCCTCTTTTTCTACCATCGGGTGTTTTCCACCAGGCCAAGTATTGGTAGCGCCTGGTGATCATGCATCCAACGAAAAATTTTCAGGTTGTTCAAGGTGAGAGCATCTTCCTCTTCTCGAGCCAGCCAACCAGCCCAGTACATATATTATCAAACGCCACCCCCCGAGGACACAATGCAGAGAGCATTATTCACACCATTGACGAGAGCTATTGTGGCACGCAATGCTCCTCGTGCAGCAAGGATTACTGTCCCTGCCGCCGCAGTAGCGTTTCCAAAGTTTGCCATCCGTTACAACACCACCAACGCATCGAAACCTCAAGAAGCTGAAGCCAAGCAAGCTGAGCAAGCTGAGCAGCAGGAAGCAGAGGCAAAGCCAGCAGAAACGGCCGAGCAGGCAGAAGCACCAGAAGCTGGCCCACTTGCCGAGTTGAAAGAAAAATTGGACAAAAAGGACAAGGAGCTTGCGGTGATGAAGAACCTCTACGCCCAAGCCAAGGCCGACTTTCGCCACTTGCAGGACACCACCAAAGTGGAGGTGCAAAAGGCAAAGGACTTTGCCTTGCAAAAGTTTGCAAAGGATTTGTTGAATTCTATTGACAACTTCACTTTAGCTTTGGATCACGTCAAGGAGGAAACCCTCAAGACCAACGAAGAGGTCAAGAACTTGTACGAGGGTGTTGAAATGACCAAGGGCGTGTTTGTAAAGACTTTGAACAAGTACGGCATCCAAAAGATTGACCCTATTGACAAGCCCTTTGACCCCAACTTGCACGAAGCCACGTTTGAAATCGCCCAGCCCGACAAGGAACCAGGCACGGTTTTCTTTGTCCAGCAGGAGGGCTACACCTTGAACGACAGAGTGTTGAGACCTGCCAAGGTGGGTGTTGTCAAGGCTGAGTAATTGAATGACCTAATGTGACGCTGACGACATATTTCACTTGTACATATAAAATACATGCCTTTTCAGCCGTTTTTGAAAAGCATTGCTGGCTGTGTAGTGGTTGGCGTGGGAGTAAGTGGCAAGCCACCCAGAAGTCGTCTCCTTCCCACCTCATGGCTCTCACTAGCACTCCACCAGCACCTGCCGTAACCCCCCTGGAACATTTGGCTGTGAAAAGACCGTCAGCAGTTGCTAGGAAGTGTCTTGGAAGTGGCTTTGACGTATCTTTGACGTTTCCCTTTTCGTTCTGGCCTTTAGGGCGATATGACTCACCCTAGCGCGGCAAATAGGACTGGGGGGCGACACAAAAAAAGAAAAATCCAACCCGCAACTAAAATATTTTTCACCCATTCTCGCTGTAGCGCCAGGGGGAAAAGTTTCCCGGCTTAGAGGAGGGCAAGTTATTTAATCGTAGAGGAGGTGGGAGGGGGGGTGAGGTCGATCTGGAAAATTTTCACCATATATACAACACCACTCTCTCTCCCCCCAAAGTACTCTATTCAAACAGTAATGTTGGCAGCCAGATCATCCATCCGTCGTTGTTTCTCGACTTCATCCCCCGCACTCAAGAGCCTCAAAATCGGGTTGATCCCCGGTGACGGCATTGGCCGCGAAGTCATTCCCGCTGGTAAGAAGGTGTTGGAATCCCTCCCATCGCAGTACGACTTGCAGTTTGAGTTTGTTGACTTGGAGGCCGGGTTTGAATTGTTCAAAAAGACCGGCACTGCGTTGCCCGACAAGACAGTTGAAGTGTTGAAGAACGAGTGTGACGGTGCCTTGTTTGGCGCTGTGTCGTCGCCCACCACCAAAGTCGCGGGCTACTCGTCGCCAATTGTGGCCTTGAGAAAGAAGTTGGGGTTGTACGCCAACGTCAGGCCCGTCAAGAGCGTCGAGGGCATTGGCAGACCGGTGGATATGGTGATTGTGCGCGAAAACACCGAGGACTTGTATGTCAAGGAGGAAAAGTTGTACAAGAACGAGGATGGAACCAGAGTCGCTGAGGCCATCAAGAGAATCACCGAGACCGCTTCTACGCGGATTGCCAAGATGGCGTTTGAAATTGCTTTGCAAAGAGAAGCCATCAGAAACCAGTCGTCGGTCAAGTCGCTCCACGAAAAGCCTTCGGTTACCGTTACCCACAAGTCCAACGTGTTGTCGTTGTCAGACGGGTTGTTCCGCGAGACTTGTAGAGCCGTGTACGACGCCAATGCCAACGAGTTTAGTGGCATTGACTACAAGGAACAGATTGTCGACTCCATGGTTTACCGTATGTTTAGAGAGCCCGAGATCTTTGATGTCGTGGTGGCGCCAAACTTGTACGGTGACATTTTGTCGGACGGCGCCGCCGCCTTGGTTGGCTCCTTGGGGGTTGTGCCATCGGCAAATGTCGGCGACAACTTTGCCATTGGCGAGCCCTGCCACGGTTCTGCCCCTGACATTGAGGGCAAGGGCATCTCCAACCCAATAGCCACCATCAGATCCACCGCATTGATGTTGGAGTTTATGGGCTACCCCGAGGCTGCTGCCAAGATCTACGAAGCGGTTGATGCCAACTTGTCTGAAGACAAGATCAAGACCCCAGACTTGGGTGGCAAATCCACGACCCAAGAAGTTGTTGACGATATCATCCGTCGTTTCTAAAATATGTATGTACAGATTAGTATGGCTTGAACCTAATATCTTTCTTTTTCTTTTCCTTCTTGTCCTTCTTGTCCTTGTGTTTCTTCTCCTTCTCCTTCTCCTTCTTCTCTTTCTTCTCTTTCTTCTCCTTCTTCTCTTTCTTCTCCTTCTTCTTCTCCTCCGTTGCACCCAGCTCCTCCAAGGACAACACCCCGGGCAACGACCAAAGCTTAATCTGACCATCTTCACCACACGTCAAACAACTCGTCGTTCCTGGAATGTATAGCACGTCGCGTACAACCTCTTCTCCATGGGCACGCGGAAACAGAACCGCCCTCGCCGTGTCAAACTGCTCGCTTGCGGGGTCGAATGGGAGGAGCACCAACTTGCCGCTAGAGTTGGCGCCGTACGATACATACCCCTCGGGGTTGAGCTCAACGACATACTCATTCTCAGGCCACTTTTGTCGAAGGTCGCCCAAATCAGTAAACTTGAGCTCCTCCAATGCGTCATAGTCGGTGTCGTGCAAATTGTGGAATGCGAGCGTCTCCATGTGCGACAAGACCGAGATCCTTGACGGCGTGATGAAATGGCACGAATGGACCGACTCGTAGTTGATGACCTGGTGCAATGCCTCGTCCTCATCGGGTTGGTTCAAGTCGTAGATGTTGACGTACCCATCGGTGGAGCCCGACATGAGATAGTTTTCGGTGGGGTGGAACTCGAGCGCCGTGATGTCGTCGTGGTGGGAATCAACAAATGACCTAACAATCTCGGGAATTGAGAGGTCCCAGATGTGTAGCTCAGCGTCCACGCCAGCCAATTCGGTGCCGCCGGCGAGCAAGCCGTTCTTGTATGCCAAAGAAAGAAAAGTGGAGTTTTTGGCGTTGGTCAAAGTCACAACCGGCTGGTGGCTCGTGCTCGACAAATCCCACACCTTGATCCCATCAACTGAACACGTTGCTACCCGTCCATTGTCCAACAACACAACGTCGTTGATGCTGCCGTCGTGTGCCTTGTCCACACGCCAAAGGGGCGTGGGTGATGGGGCTAAACTGTAGTGCAAAATGGTTCCCTTGCTCGTTGTGGCCACAAACGTGTTGCTCTCTTTGACATATACCAACTTCAAAACCCAATCGTCTCCCGAAGGCGACCAGGTATATTTCAACTCGGCACTCATGGTGGTGTGTTTTTAGCTGCGATGAGATTGATACGAAACGTGCCAATCTAGGCAGAAAAATAAAACAGCTAAAGAGAAAGAAACAAACGAAAAAAAAAAAAAAAAATTGATATCCTCTTCCTCTTCCTCTTCCCCCACTTGAAACTATCAACAACGATTCCACCTCATCGCAGTGACCCACAACAATGAGTAGCTTGGTCAAAAAGTCAGCCCATTTCACTCCAAAGATTAAAAAGACAGTCAAGAGAAAGGCTCTCGGTAGCGCGTCGAAAACACCACTAACTCCACCAACGACACAGGGCGATACAAAAACCACAGATGAAACGGACACGCCAAAACAGCTCGCAACACCCGGAAATTCGCAAGCTCCACAAACCGGTACCAAGAGCAAGCCGGCGTTCAGGATAGTGCTAAACAATGGCGAGGAAACACCAATAGTGCTGCAGACCGCGGCTCCTGCTCCTGCAGCAGCAGCAGCAGCAGCAGCAGAGGAGGAGGATGTTATCGATCCTATGGACGCGACACAGGGGTTGCGAAAAGACACAGCTGCTGACCATGTGTCTGTGCCTGTGCCGGTACATTTCCCCTTACCCGAACACGACCTTGAAGAAGTGTCTGACGATGAGATATTCAAGGCGCCCGAGATCAACATTAGTCGCAGACAGTCCATCAGCCAACGACGTTTATCAGGTATAAACCCACCGGGGTTGAGGAGTCGATCCAACTCGGTGTCGCTCAAGTACGACGAAAACCACGTGCCCGCCAGAATCGGGATTCCCACATCCAAGCCCATCAAGAGAAGACGGTCGTCTGCTGCGTATAGGGCCGGCGCCAGTGCCAAGAGGCTATCGGTTGTCGGGAGCATAACCACTACCAGTAGCACCACCACCACTGCCACTACCACTACCACCGCCACTGCCACTGCCACTGCCACTACCACTGCCACCACCTACAACAGTTCGGCTCCACCTCAGCTAATACCAGCGCCTACTACACCTGCCACTATTGCTGCACCCGCGGCGGTGCTCAAGCCGGCCGTAATCTCCGCTCCCGCCCCTACCCCAGTGGTGGTAAAAGATCCGTCCCCAGCCTCCCACGAACCAGACCAGTCTCGCAAACTTGTTGATAGAAAAGCAGTGAGCCAAGTGTTTGTGGTTGGGGTTGATCCCGTAACCAACAAGTTGAAAAAGTTTAGGCGAAAGGGCGCGCCCAAGCCCGAGGACGTTGACGACTTTAGCCGGTCTATTGGCGTGGACTCTGAGGACTTGATACCGGTGGAGCCGGATGACTTGATCACTACCATCACCAGCGTGAGCCAGATCCCCACCGGGATCAAGGACGAAGATGCCGGGTTGTTTGGTGAAGTTGAGATTGACCTCGAGGAGTTGACTATGGCTGAGTTGTGCAAACAGACATTCAAGATTGGCAAGGTGAGCGGCAACTTTGCGCTTGCGCGCGAGGGCGAGTCGGCGTGGAAGGAAAAGAAGAAGCAGAGAAAGCAGGACCGAGAGACTGCCAGGTTTGAGAGGATATCGTTGGAAGAAGCCCAGTTGCGGAACGAAGAGGTGAGGCGGGGCGACAATGGAGACGTCAAGGTGGAAGGTGCCGAGAGTGGAGCAGCAGCGGGGGTCAACCTGAATGGAGACGCCAAGAATGGCAAAAAAAACAGGACGGCCTCGGTGTTTGACGAAGAGCCCGACCGGTCTTTGGAAACCACGTCAGGACTCCAGTTGACCATGATTGATGGCAAGATTGGGTTTAGTGAGGAGTCTGCCATTGTCACCAAGCCGAGGGCGGATGCCACGGCGCGGGACGTTGAGCATTCGAACCCATTTGCCAACCCAATCATGTCTACCACCTACAGTAAGCGCCAGCACACTGAAAAGTGGACCTCCGACGAGTTGCACCAGTTTTACCAAGCGTTGAGCATGTTTGGCACCGACTTTTCGCTAATCTCGCAACTCTTTCCCTACAGGACCAGAAAACAGGTCAAGTCCAAGTTCAACTTGGAAGAGCGCAAGTTCCCTGAGATTGTTGAGCTCGCGTTGAAGCGGAAACTTCCCGTGGACTTTGACGAGTACTGTTCAAACACCGGCAACGAGATCAAGACATTGGAACATTATAACGAAGAGTTGCGCCAGGTGAGGGTGGAGCACGAAAACAGCATGAATGCCATTGCTGTGGAGCGCGAAAAGGCGTTGAGGGAGGATGCCGAGGCCACCAGGCGGCGTGAGATTGAGATCAGAACAGGCGCCAAGCCCATGTCCAGGACCGAAAAGCTCAAGGAGTTGCGCAAGAATGAAGAGGTTGTGGGCACGATAGCCACTAGTAAGAAGTAGAGGCACAATACAGACGTGTTTATATAGTAACAATCGGGTACGGTTTCGGCTTGCCGCCAAAAAAAAAAAAAAAAAAAAAAAAAAAAAAAAAAAAAAAAAAAAAAAAAAAAGAAAAATGGTGCATGGTCGTGCCAATTACAATTGCACCATGCAACGTGCTGGTGGCATTATCACCCAAACAATGAGTGTCCAAGCATCAACCTGGTTTCCATCATCAGCATAATGATCTATATGTGAAGCAACAAGACACCCACCACTAATACCTCTACCCCAGCCATCCACCCACCCACCCACATGTCGTCACCAAAAGACTATACTTTAGAAATCACTCCATCCATCGAGGAGTCGCCAGCACACTCGCTCAACATTTTAAAATTCACCGTCAAGCATAACAAACCCGATCTCCTTAGCAAGCACCGCGTGGCGTTGTTGTTTGCCTTGGCCAGTGTTGTGGCGGCATACGCCATCAAGCACTATGAACTACTCGTGCAGCCGGTAGTGCGCAAACAGCATTTCATCGTGGGCGCCCAATTGTTGTTGATTGTGCTCCTTTGTCTCCGGCAAACGCCTGAGGATTCGATTATCGTGATGAAGGGCATAGGGGTGCAACTCATAAGCCAAAAAGGTTGGCGTTTCCAACGCTCGAGCACATTTATCCCCATCACCAACATGGTGGACCTCGTTATCCACGAAGGTTTCCACAAGTACGGCCAAGTGATATTCTACTTGTGCATTTTGACAAAATCATCCGGCAGCGGCGACTACGAAAAGGGCGGCAACGAAAAGGGGGATGATAAGAATGCAATCAAGGTTGTGTTTCCCGAGTTTTTGCCGCGCAAGGATATCCTACTAACAACGTGGCGGTTGAGTCGCGAAATGCTCTTTGGATCGACCAAGAGGTACTGGAGAAGAGTGCCGGGACAAGGGTTGAAGCAAGTGCATTAAAAGTAGCCAAGAAGTGTATCAGGATCTATTATATATAAAAAAAACCATATATGTATATAAAGAAACATAGTAAAATGAGTATATTCCCCAAACCATAGAACTAAAAGTGTTTGTTTATTCAACCGGTGCCAATCATTGGCCCAATTGCTTGAAAATGTAGCCCTTGTTTGACTTTTCAGCCAACCTGGCAATGGCCAAGCTGGTAACGGTGTAGAATGCAACGCCGGCCATTATCTTTGGCAATTGGCCACCGGCATACGAGCGGTGAGCAAACTGGCGAGCGAGTAGTAGTGGCTGAGCAAAGTGTCTGAGGGTAGCGTACATGATTAAAGGGTGGTGGCGGTGAAGAAGATAATGAAGTGGATGTTATGTTTGGGACATATTCCTTCGCTATTTATATATGTATACGGTTGCAGCCGCAGGAGGTGTACTTCCGAAGGGTTGCGATGGCATCTGTTGATCCTCGTTTGAGTGGATATTGGTGTGTGGGTGCGCGTTCCGTGTTGCACCCAAATTGTGACTCTATTCTTTTCTTTTCTTTTTCTTATTATTTTCTCTAGTACTAAAAAAAGAAAAATGGTGCGAGACATCATCTGATGGCATGGTGAGGAACAGTAAGGCTTTGCTAATGCGACTCATGCAACGGTAGGCTGTGTTGTGCCCTGGTTGGATTCAAGCGTTGTTGCTTCCGAGTTTACCCTTGATGACTCCTTTGCGTCGTCCGCGTTGGTTGTTCCGTAGCTAATAGTAGATGGGACTTACCGGAAAGGTTCAGCAATCTTTAGGACCATCTCGTTGATTATTAATTTGGCCCGGTGTAGATAAGGGGGAGGGGGGAGAAGGGCTAGACTCACAAGGTGGCGTGACTAGACACTTTTGTTGCAACCAGTCAATGCTATGTCAGAGGTGACGCGTAGGTGTTGCAGTACTTCGGAAAACGGGTTGCAATGTGTCATCGTCTTTAAAGCTGGTGTCGTCACTGTTGTTCTGGCTCATTTCTAGACTGCTAATTGGTCACGTTCACATTTATGTTTTTGCACCATTTTTTTGGACAAATGTTGAGGAAATTTCGTGGTGATATTACTTCTTTGAAGAACCTCGTCTCATAACCTTTTCGTTGTATCTAATTGGTCTTTCTTGACCCCTTCCTTTTATCCCTAGTGGACACATGGAACACGATACCCGGATACGATTGTTTGCATCATTTATTTATCGCACTTCAGCTTCCTGTTCCCCGCGCACATAAACCACCAAATCCACAAACGCCAAGTCCAGTACCAATTAAAAACTCCCATAGACAGACACTTCCCCTCCCACCTCTCCTCTCCCCTCTCCCCTCTCCCCTCCCCTCGCAAGTCCGATAGAGAGATGTTTGTTTTTTCCTTCTTTCTTGGATCGATATACCCCACCACCACTACTTGGAAATATTTTCTCATCCCTCAGTCTATTTCCTCAACGGCGTGTCATTTAAACAACAACGGGAAAACACATTAGCAGGGTGGTTTTGAAAACACCAATTCTTGTTGATACCTTTATCTACTTCAAAAGACACCTCGAGAGAAATAAACTTTGTTGTGCTGCCTCGTAAACACTAAGGTTTGTTATGGCGGAAGTTTTTTTTTTTTGTTCATTTTCCGTCATGCAGCCAAGAATATATAGTGATCTTAGACCCATATATGGATGTAGCTCCTCCCAGGAATACACCTTGGCAAAGTACGGCTTTACACCTCTTGCTCCAATTGTGGGGTACCAAATGGAAACAACAATCACCCAAACTAAAAAGTGGAGTCATTTAGTGACGGAGAAAAGTATTAACAAAAAAGGATGCAAAAAAGTGGAGGAATATAAATAGTGGTCCACAAGAGAGTCCTGCTTGCCATTCACCAAGAATAGCCTCAACCACCACCACCACCGCCACCATCCCAACCATGACGGAGTTTAATCCAACGGACTCGCTCCCCTCCATGGTGTCCAAGCCCTCGGACTCCGACTCGAGCTTCCCCGTGTCCAAGATCAGAACCACCGGGGAGGGCAACGAGTTTGTCGTTATTGGCAACAAAAAGTACTACCGCCACGAGCTATTGCTGGCATTTGCCGGGAGCTTGCATCCAGGCATGCATCCACCCCCAGTACACAAGATCGCCAACCCCGCCCCGCTCGGGCTCTGCTCGTTTGCCGTAACCACCTTGGTCATGAGCTTGTATGGGTTAAACGTCAAGGAAATCAAGTTGACCAATGTGGGAGTTGCCCTCGCCGTCTTTTACGGCGGCGCGGGGCAGGTTTTGTGTGGCGTGTGGGAGATGGTGGCGGGCAACACCTTTGCCGCCACCGCCATGGTGTCATACGGAGCATTTTGGCTCTCGTTTGGGGCGGCATATATCCCGGCCTTTGGGGTTATGGCGGCATACATGACCCAAGACCCCACCCAGCTCCACAACGCCATTGGGCTCTACCTCATAGCATGGTCGATTTTCACCTTTATGCTCTTGACATTGACTTTCAAGTCGGCGGCGCCGTTGATTGCCATGTTTGTGTTTATCTTTTTCACGTTTTTTCTTCAGGGCGTGGGGTACCTTATGAACCACCACCCCGGGTTGATAAAGGCGGGCAGTGTGTTTGGCGTGCTCACCGCCGCCGCCGGGTTCTTTAATGCCTACTGCGGTATTGCCAACCCCACAAACGCTTACTTGTACGTCCCCCCACACATTTTGAACAAGCACTAGGCAAAAAAAAACAACACACACACAATCACTTTTTTCTACCAATTATCTACCAATTCTTTTATTCATATCTTGGGGACCGGGACCTGTTTTGTATTGAATACTATTTTTTTAACTAGCTGAAACTCCTCTATAATGCACAACACCATTGCTGCCAATTCTCCATTGTTGATTCGCGCTACCACCCAATGCAACAACCGCCGTCGAAACGTCTACAGCTACGACACATGGACTAACTTGGAAGGAACTGAAACACTGGGCTCATTCACTCCAAGACTAACCACCCGCCCTGTCCCGCCCTGGGGAACCAATTCCATTTACTCCTTGGTGTGGTGGCCCCAGTAGCAACTATAATAGT
>JAKTZW010000341.1:0-54498 GCA_030579015.1 Zhuliangozyma blackwelliae | reverse complement strand
CACACAGTTGATCCACAGACCCACAGACCCACAGACCCACAGACCCACAGAAGGGCACAGACACACAGTGTAAAACCACAGTTGAAACACCACCTTTACACAGTTGGCAAACACACACACCCACACAGTGGTTGTCTCCTCCTGTAGCTCTGCAACCACCACAGTTTTTTTGTGTCACACAGTTTCCACGTCAATAACCACAGTTTTTTTTTTTTTTTTTTTTCTCTCTCTCTTTTTTTTTTCCTTCTCTTTTTTTCCTTCTCCTTCGCAGGGCCAAGGTTAAATATAAATAGACACCCACGATTTTATATCCCTCTCTCCCCCCCCGTCTTTTAGTATTCACCAGCAATAGCAACAGCAACAACCGCATACAGCTTTATAGCTTTCACATCACCACAAGCATAATCACAACAATGGCATACTCAGTAGTCAACAGCAACGCCACAATTGCATCCTTTGCGGCCCCAACTCAGTCGGACTATTATGACGAGGACATTTTTGAAATAAATATCGAAGACAGCACCGACAGCACCGGCACCAACAGCACCGGCACCAACAACAGCATCGGCACCGGCAACACCACTCAAAACAGCGCATACACATACACCAGCGACGGCTACTCGCGAGCATCGTCAATCTCGTCCCTTGAGTCGTCATACACGTCGCCACTACAATCGCCCCTGTTGATGCCCAATGCCGTAACCCACTACCAATACCACAATGAAGAGTTTGCCGACGATTACTTGCTCTATGAGTGTTTTATCTGCAAGCAAAAGATGAATGACTCGTTGAACCACAATTGCTCATCCAGCCTCTTTGGCCAAACCCCCAGCGAGCTTGAAAGAAGCAAGAATGCCAGCAACGATGTCATTATCCAAAACAATAATGAATTGATTCAGAGTAACTATAGAAAATGGCTCTTTAACATCACCCCCAAGTTTCCCTACTAAATGTTGGGGGGACTTGTGTGACCTGCGAGTGATGGCATTGGGGGCACTTGAGGACTGGGTCCTTCACTCCCCTTCCTGGTTGGCCATTTCATTCATTCATTCAATTTTTTTCTTGTTCTTTTTAGGGGTTTGTTTGTTTGGGATTTTTTTGGGTTGGTTTATTTTCTTTGGGTCTAAATTTTTTTTTTTTGTGGGGTATGCGATTTTGTCTTGTTGTGTGGCCTTGGCCTTGGCCTTGTACAGTGGTGGAAGTGGCGGGTTCCCCCTTTCCCAGCTGTTGATTGCTTATACAGCGTCACATACATAGTTGATTATATACACACATTGTGCACTAGCGCATTATACCCTGTCTTTTCAAGCACCATACACGTTGTAGCGAGTCTAGAAATGCTGCTTGGTTTGTCTGCATGCAACTAAAAAAAGATTTTTCTTTGTTGTCGTTTTCCAACCTGTCGTGGCTCACCACCAACTCCGATCGGACAACCAAAAGCTTCTTCCCTCACCCCCAAGCAAAAGCTTCTTCTCTCACCCCCCCGTGCAAGCGGATCAGCTGGGGCCGTGTACAGCCAATGGAAGCAATCAATCACAATAGGCTTTTACATCAGTTTAAAGTTTTGTCTGTCATTGTCCTTCCAGCCCTTCCAGCCCCTATCCCTCGTAGCCCCTATCGCCTCTAGCCTCTAGCCTCTATCCCCTATTATGCAAACGGCCAGGTTGGGGACCCACGCCCCGTGGGTGTTGCCGGCCGACGCCAGGATCTATATTTAGCAAACATGGTCATACAGCCACAGGGCCAATGGCACATGGTCGGAGTGGCGTTGTACATAAACGCAGTCTGACAAAATGTCGGTTGCCCTTTCGGCTGGCGCGTCAGACACATGGGGTGAGACAACAAAAGCGGGACAACAAAAGTGAGACAACACATGATGCAACCCAAACTACAACACAAACTACAACCAAGTTACAACCAAGCTGTAACACAAATAAAATGCATTCAACACGTTATCTTGTATAGTCTATACCACCACGGCCGGGCCTCCATAATCAACCGGGCCTCAGCAATCTCCTGCTTCACCGCCTCCACGTCAATCTGCCGCCTCCCCGTGTCCACATCAATCTCATGTGCCCGCAACCACACCTTGTGCAACGGCACCCCGTGGCACACCTTGTTGTAAATCTTGTGGCCAAGCCACGACACCACAAACACCGGCAACCCCAAGTATACTTGGAAAAACCCCCTGGGGTCGGCACCACCCCCCATTCCAGGAGGGAAAAGCGCCGCCCAAAATTGCAACACCAATATCGCCACAATGGTAATTATGCCATACCACGAGCACCAGGTGGGGGACACATAGAGAAGCTCGTCACGTGGCACGCGTGCCTGGTGCGCAAGGGCCCGATGGAACCGGAGCTGGCACACATTGATGGCCAAGTAGGTAAATAGCGCGCTCAACCCCGACAAACTCAAAAACCAGGTGAAAATGTCAACCGTGGTGGTTTCACCGGGAATACAAATCAAATACGCCAATAGCCCAAACGCAAACTGGACGAGCAAGCACCCCATGGGCCGGCCCTTGCGGTCAATAAAGCTGAAAAAGCGCGGGCCCTGGTGCATCGCCCCCACGGCGCAAAGGACCCGCGTCGACGCATACACCGACGCATTCCCCACCGACAAGACGGTGATTATCACCACGGCATTCATAATCGACGGAAGCGCCTTGATGTTGGCGTTCTTGATGGCAATGACAAACGGCGACTGGTTGATATTGACCCCGAAATTGCCCTCGGTTTGCAACTCGGGCGACGTGTAGGGCACAAGAAACCCAATCATAACAATGGACATGATGTAAAACACCACAATGCGGTAAAAGATTTGCTTACGCGACCGGTCAATGGACGTTTTCGGGGTGGCTGACTCCACCGCCGCCAATGCAAACAATTCAATCCCGGCATAGGCAAAACTAACGTTGGATATGATAAAGCACATTTGCTTAAACGGCTCCACCAGGTTAAACAACCCCCCCTGTGGTCCGTGCCAGTTGGCCCCGCCAATATAGGCTTGGCCAGGGACCCCGCCCGCGACAATAATAATGGCCAAGAGGTTAAACCCAATCACGGAAACAATCTTGATCAAGCTCAACACCAGCTCGGCCTCGCCGTACCCCTTGACGCCAAACAAATTGACAAACACAATCACCAAGTAGAAAATGGTGACAAACACCGCCGGGTGCACCCTTTGGTCCCAGTACTGGATGGTCATGGCCGCCGCCACCAACTGCAACGGCAACGTTATCAACCACTGGAGGGCATAGTTCCAGGCAATGGCAAACCCAACCGAATTGTCGATAAACAAGGTGGTAAAGGTGACAAACGCACCCGACACGGGGAACGCGGTGGCGAGCTCGCTCAAGCTCGACATGGTGGCAAACACCACCGACCCCATAAAGAGCCACATGATAAACAACCCAAGCGGGCCCGCGTGCGCCAAGCTCGACCCCAGCGAGATGAATAAACCGGTGCCAATGCACCCGCCAATCGAGATCATGGTCAAGTGTCGCGTCTTGAGGTGTTTGGACAACGGCGATGTGGCCGTGATCAAGGCGTCGCGTTCGAGCTGGCTAAAGTGCGAATAGTCAAACTGGGGGTGGTTGGGGTGGAGATGCACCTCAGTCTCCGAGTCAATCTCCATAGTTTGTGGCGCATGGTTGGGCAAGTAGATTGGCGGTAGCGTTGAGTAGTCAAATCTCTTGAATGAGTCCACAAAGTTGTAGAGAAGGTCCTTGGGATGGTACGACTTGTGCAAGGAAGAGGCAGTGGATGAGGAAGAAGAGGCGGAGGAGGGGGCGTATGAGGATATGCCGGTGGTGGATATGGGGGATATTTCTGCCATGTTGTCGACCGATAGGATGGTTTCCGGTCGCATAGTCTTGTCACTATTGTTGTTGTTCTTGGTGTTGCTCAAACTCATTGCACGGGGTGGGTGATGCTTATAGCCAGTGGTGATTATTATTTTTAATCGATAGATAATAAAATGTGATAACGTGACTAAAAGAGTGGGGGGAGGGGGGGGAGGGGAAGAAGTTGCAAGAGAAACAATACAACACATTGACCAGACTTAAAGTGGCAGCTGTCTTTATAGATAAACACGTCTTGCAACTGTCCGGATGCCTTTCTGGAGCCGCCAGTTTATGTATATGTACGAAGGCTCTCTCTCGCGCGCTGACCCTGACCCTGACCCTTTCCCCCTTTTTTTGGTGGACCATCCCCACATAATTTGTTGGGCTGTCCTCTAGTCTTTTTTTTGGCACAGCATCGAGAGGCTCTTTTGTACTGGGGGAGAGTAACGCAACAAAGGGGCTCTTGACACACACTCCATGCACCATGTTTGCATGGCCCCAATGCCTAGGAGAGCACTGTCTCCTACTTTGTTCACCCCCATTCCCTCGCTCCCTTGACACTAGATCATTTAAATAGCCGCCATGCATGGACCCGCCTCGACAAATCACAAAGTGTCTATGTCCATATATGTGTGTACATCTGGTATATTCATCTATGTCTATATTGCTACTTGTCTATATTGCTACTTGTCTATATTTATCCACCTCTATTAATAACCTCCCACTATTCACATCTCTCTCCCCCCGCGGCAATCTCAAAAATCTTTTGATTGGTGTCAAACGGATTGTCAATATAGAGATTGTGCCCCCCCTCGCTCACCTCATCATAGCCAAACACCTTCTTCTCCCCAGTCTGGTTCAACAACGCAACCAACTTTTCGCCCGCCTCTGAATTCATAAAGTCATACTGTCCATAAAGCAAATGACAATTAAACCCAATCTGGCCCAGTCTCTCCAACTTGGCCACAAACTTGTCGTAGAGCGGCCATTTACTCACGGTGGCCGGGGTGAGCAAGTACTTGATGTACATGTCGCTATTGGTGCCGTTGGTGATTGAGCAGTACAAGTACTCGATAATAAGCTCGAGTTCTCTGCGGCTTCCGTAAACGAGATCGTTTTCCGAGGTGAAAACCCTGCCTGGCCCACCATGCTTATCCACGAGCTTGTTCAACTTGAATAGCTTGCCATACCACATGGCAAAGTATTTCCGCACTCCCCAGGCGCCCAAAAATGGCAAGATCCGCGGCAAGTACGGGATCCAGTTGTACCACATCAAAACATGCTTTTTGGTTAAAATGGGGAGTCTTGAAAGAAAATTGTAGCTCGTGGGGTCGAGGCTGGGTTTCTGCACCTCACCCGTAAAGTTGTTTGGGTTTGTCACTGCCTGGGCGTGCCGCTCCATCCCCACGGGCGACAAGAGCACCAAATTGTCGACGCGGTCCGGGTGCCGCAACGCATACGACGCCAGCCAGTACCCGCCATACGAATGGCCCACAAGTGTGTCAATCTGCTCCAACCCCGTGCTCTGCCTCCACGCGTCAATGCCCGCGCAGTAGAAATCCTCCATCGACTGCAAGATGGGCGTAAACTGTTTGCGGTACTGGTTGAAATTGTCCGGGTCGATTTGGAAACCCTCAATCAACTTGTAGTATTTCCGATAGAGCTTCTTCATGTCCGTGGGCTCATTGTCAATCAACTTGATGGCCACGCAGGAGGGGATCAGCCCGTTGATGCCCTTTCCCTCGATCTTGGGGTTGGACGAGAGGCCAAAGGTTAGATTGTCCAAGAAATGCACGTGGTAATTGTGCTTGCACCCCTTGAACTTGTTGATGATTTGGAAGTTGCGGGCAAAACACCCAAGCGAGGCGCCATACCCGTGGATAAATACAATGTGCTTGGTCGTGGTGGCATTGGCAGTGGCATTGGCGGTCGCAGTAGCAGTGGCAGTGGCAGTCGCAGTCGCAGTTTTCTGGTGGTTGTTGATGACTTTGAAGCTGACTTCGTTGATATGGCCGAGCTTGCCAATGGGGACCCTTTTGGTTTCTCGAATCACCCCCTGGTTCTCTTTCAACTGCGACGACAACACCAACTCGATCAAGTCGTGTTGTAGCGTCTCTAGCCTGTTGTGGGCAAAAGAGTTCCACCAGATTTTCCAGCCAAGTCGCAATGGGAGCTGCTTGAACAATGTCCGGTTCGGCTTGTACGACTGGGGTAGGGTGAACTTGTTGCCGTTGTTTAACGAAAACCGTCGCAAGAGCGTGAGCCTCATCGTGGTGCGTGAATGAACCCTTGGTTGGATGTTGCCGTTGTTGCTGCTCTATGCTTTTTTTCTTTTCTTCTTTTCTTTTTCTTTTTCTTTTGTTCTTCATTTTGCTTGGCTTATATTGCAAAAGAATCAAAAACAATACTCATATACAAAAGAATCAAAAACAATACTCATATACACACAAAACACACTAAAACTCGGACTTTTTCAAACGAGTCAAACTACTGGTTTCTTCATCGTCGGGATACCTTTCAACACCAGTATGCACCGGAAGCCCCGCCAACTCTTGCTCGAAAAACTCGACATCAGGACACTCCTCGAACCACGCCTTTTCAAATGGCGCAGCAACAGGACCACCCGTGGGCACGGGGAAGAAATAGGTTAGCACGGCATAGATTATCGACGCCGAAAAGAAGCCCATAAAAAAGTTTAACCGGTAAACTTCGGTGGCACCAATCGGCACCGTGTGCGTCTCGGTGGCCCCCACAAACCCGACAATGTTGGGCAATATGCCGCAGATGTACGCCACGTACGCGCGCCAATTGCAACCGATCTTGTTGTAACGATAGATTGAGTTGCTCAACGTGTCCTCGGGCGCGGTTAACGAGTACAAGTGGGTCAATTTCAAATACCCTCTCCGCACATAAAAGTAGTCGCACGCAACCACCCCGGCAATGGACGAAAGGAAAACCGAGTATGCCGACAAGTAGGTGGTGAATTTCGACGACGACGAGATCAACTTCCATGGGTTGATTGCAAGGGCCAAGAAGGCACAGATATAGCCGCCGCGTCTAATGTTCAAGTACCGTGGCAACAATGCCGTGCAGTCGGTGCCAAACGACAAGGAGTTGGCCGAGATGTTGGTGCCCAATTGGGCCAAGGCAAACGCGGCCGAGATGAAAAACACCCCCGCGCGGTTCCCCGAGGTGTAGTTGTCCAAGAACCGGCCCAACACGTCCAAGGGCGACCAGTATGCCTCGTTGTACATTGCCTGTGATGCCGACGTGACCAAGATCCCTATAAGCGACGTGAGCGAAAAGCAGAGCGGGATCGACAAGGTGTAAACGAGGTACTTCATGCTGAACGAGGGCTTGTCGGCAAACCGAGAAAAGTCGGGCGCATTCACAATCAAGGTGGCAAAGTTGCCCAACGAGTTCATGGTGGACTCGACAAATGCCCATGCCAACACGCTGCCGTGCACCGAAGCGGGCTGGCTAAACACGGGTCCGGCACCGCCGGCCTTGACAATTGTCCACACGAGAAAGCCAATGCCAGCAACGGGCACCACACACGCCTTGACCGTGAACAAGTGTCTAATCTTGTGCGGGGGGAACCAAAGAAAGGGCAACTGGAACAACCAAAACAAGAATATGCCCAAAAACTGAAAGGTGGTCAAGTCCTTGTCCGGAATGGTGTCGGGGATGTTTTCTGGCACGTGCTTGCCAAACACCGACCATATCACGAGCTGGAAAGTGGGGCCCGCCACGGCAGTCTGCACGGCATACCAGATGCACGACATAAAGACCCGGTTCAACACTGGCCACAACGACCCGTAGATGCCAAATGCCGACCGTACCGCCACGGGGAAGGAGATGTGGTATTGGATGCCCACCCGGGCGCCAATGCTGACAAAGATACCGCACAAGGTATAGCCCAACCACACACTGAGCCACGTCTGCCACCAGTTCATGCCTCCCTGCTGGATCCCAGTCGCGGCAATCTGCCACGTGTTGATGTTGAACGAGTCAGCCACCCAGAAAAACACATAATTGTACCAGCTCCACTGTCTCCTGGCCTCTTCCACGGGCCGCAAATCGTGGTTGTAGAGAAACATTTGCGACGTGGTTAGCCCTCCCTTTTCTTGCACCTCCAACGCCAGCACCACCTTTTGCCAAAACGTCTTTGGCTGCTTGTCCTCCACATCGCTGTCGCCATTCTCAACCGAAATGTTGGAGACTACTGAAATCTCTTTGTCTGCTGCCATAACTGTACCTGTACCTGTTGTTGCTTGAACCAAGACAAGTGCTGGAAAGGAAAAAAGGGAGTGAATTAAGGTCCTCTATTTATACATCTCCATTTCCTGCCGTTGTGGTTGCTGCAAAGAGCGCGCCCCGGTGCAGGATTGATTGACTCTTGTTTTTCCTTTTCTTTTTCTTTTTCTTTTTTCATTTTGATTCGTTTGATAATTGCTGTGTCGAAATAACGAAGGGGGAAAAAAAATATTTGGTGGTTCTTCATCTGCTTCCCCATTTTTCACATGAAGCACACGCCACAGAAGGGTTGTGGTGTGGGTAGGGCAAGGTGTCTGTGAGCGATGTGGATACCCATGCTGTTATGACCACCACTGGTGGTCATCATCATCATCATCATCATCACCAGTTGTGAGTCTTGGCTAAAGAAAACGCATCCAAGAAAAAAAGTGTGTAGAACCCGCTATCAAGCCCCATGTAGAACTGCACCCCGTCCCAACTGCTAAACAATAACGAGAGGGCTGTACTAATTTGCGATCTCTTCAAAATAGTTAGTGGATATGCCCGAAGTCCACCTTGGCTTATCTATCCAATTTGTCTCAGCAATAGGCGTGTATGCAGTATCTAGCTACCGCTTTCGGCCGGTTATCTTGATTTCGATATCGGACAATCTCTTGAGCAACGTTCAAGCACTGGTGGCCTGGCCATATACGCCAAAAAAAAAAAACAAACCATGACAGCGATACAAAGGAGATCTCCGCATTTTCTTTATCGGCAGAGGGTTTGTTTCTGCCTTGCCGCGATGGATGGCAGATATGGATAATCGGGGGTGGTTGTGTCCCTTAAACACCATGTTTGCTCTGCTCGTAAATGATAGCCCAAAGTGGACAATGTACAACACACCTGCTGGACAAGATTGTACCCGTACAGTATCTAATCGTGGGGATTACACCAACGCTCTTGTGCGAGGACACTGGCCTCAAGTATCCTCTATCCTCCCTCTTCCCTCTTCCATCTACCCTCCTCCCTTCTCTCCACCGCTGTATCACGATTGACCTCTGTCTTATCACCAGATAGTGTTATCAACAAACGCTTTCTCCCATTGATATCGTCCTAATCTTGATTGGCCTCTGTACCTACAGACATCACCCCCCCCCCAAAAAAGACATCCCTCTGGGACACCATCTGTTTCCTCATGGTTGTGTCTCGTCTTTGCAACACACCAGCACGTCACTTTTTTTTTTTTTTTCTTCCCTCCCTCACAAAGAGCATAGCCTCAGTGAGAGAAAAAAAAAAAACCAAAAAAAGAAAGGGAGAAAGGGAGAACCCCAAACCACGTTGCTAAGGTTGCACCACCAATGTATTCATCACCGGGCTACCATAGCCAGAGCAGAGCGCCTCGTGCTTCCAACGACGGCGCTCGACTATCAATGGCCACCGGGGTGTCGGCAGCCAGCTCCAACACCTTTTCCAACCCCAACGATTTCATCACATACATCATACCGGACTTTAACGCCGTCAAGTACTTTCAGAAGGAGTTTATCGCCTGCAACGAGTTCCACGCAATCGAAGAGTCAGAGGCAACAGGGTTTGAGATATACTTGGTGGAGCAGTGGGTCAACAACCGCAACATCGGGTCGGTGGTTACTGCGTACACCGGTAATGAAGGGTCCAAAGTCTCTGTCGTGCGGTTCACCATCATCAAAAAACCCTCCAAATACTACCCCCAGCGGTTCCAAGAGTACTTGAACGAGTTGATCCAAAACCACTCGCGGATGAAAAAGATGGAAAACGACCGGCCGCTACTAGTCAGCAGAGCCAGCACCAACACCGAAGTGTTGACCATATCCAAGATCAATGGCCCCTGCCCCAAACGAGACGCCCCCCGGATCGGCAGGAGAAACAGCGCCACCGATTTCACCAACGAGGTTTGCTTCGTCACCAACTTGACCTCCTTGCCTTCGTTCTTGAACCTTATACCGATCCCCGGGGGAGACGTGCGGGCAATAGAGTCGGCGTTTATCATCAACTCAAACTTGAAAAAGCTACAATGCACCGGCCGGTCGATTTCACTAACCACCGACAAGATCTCCGACGCCAGCGAGGACAAGTTTCGCCAAATGTACAGAATCTACAATGTCAAGATCCCCGTCAAGTTTGCCGTGCGCGAGTTGGTGAATGTTGTCCAAACGTGCTTGTTCTACTTTGACTTGCTCGAAGCCAGGTACTGCAACGGGTTGTTGTGTGCCAAGACTGAGGAGGCGCTCCTCAACTGGTGGAACTTGATTGGCTTGCCCCATTTCAACGTCAAGCCCAACCCGCAAAACGGAATCTTGCAGTCCAAAACCGTTGCCGCTGTGGTGAGCTTGATCTTGAGTGTGCGGATGCGGATCCAGATTGTTGGCGGGAGTGATGTCCCCAAGGACCCCTTTGATTTTGAGAGCTTTATGATTGCCATTGGCCAGTTCCAGAGACAGTTTAAGCTCGAAAAGTCCCGGAAATTGGATATGGAGACGTTGAACAAGTTGTTCACCATCACCAACGCCCGGTTGATGCCCGAGAAGAATTTCAACTACTTTTACTCTTCCAATTACGCCGCGGCAGCAGACGACGACTTGATGACGTCCCCCAAGGCAATGCCCAAAAAGAAGGGGTACACCAAGGAGTTGATGAAACTCACAAGCGTGGTGAAAACCACGGTGCAAGACCACCTCAATGCGGCGAGCCTAGATATGGATGAGGTGGCCATGCCATCGACGTCAGGAAAGCAGACAACCGGCAGGATTCGAAACAGGATAGCCAAACTTGCCGATACAGTGAGTCCTTTAGACGTCGAGACCCTCGATTTGGACGAGCTTGTCAAAAAGTACTTGACGGGTGGGACCCTCATTCGGTTGTTTTACGGCATGCAAAACACAAACTCGTTGCTTGGAACGGGTCCGGACTCGAAGAGCAACAATAAACACCACCACCATCACCCGCAGTTCCACGGCAACATCATCAACAGCAGCATCAGCAACAACAACAACAACAACAACAGCATCGGCATTGGCAACAACAATGACAGCAACCACATTGCTCACATTGCTCGACGCGGGGGGAGGACACTTTCCGACGATACTGCATCGAAGCACTATGTATTTGAGAGTTTGCGGGATCGCATTGCTCAGACCCAGGAGGCGGCGGCCGCCAGCGGCGAGTACTCCAAGTACACAAGAGGGTTTAGCAAGCGAAAACTCGGATTGCAGAGCCGGAAAAGCATGTTGACTGCCCCTGAAAACAACTCCACCAGAAAACCGTCAACGGTCTCGCTCGACCCATTGGATCCAGGCACGGTACAGCCGTCTTCTATGGTGGACAGTTTTTTACAAATCGACGGCGAAACGTCCCCCGGCCCCGACAATTTCGACAATGCGTCGCTCGTGGGCCACTGCACCACGAGCATATCGGATTTCACCAACCCGCTCGCCAAATTCCAGCGCAACTTGAACCGCCGAAACTCGTGGCCGTTTGTGATTGATCGGCATGAAACCAACTTGAACTCGTTGGTGATGTGCAAGGACGATACGTGTATGTCCCCACAAGTGGTTGAGCTTGCGAGGAGGCGGCCGAGAAGTTTTAGCTTTTCGTGCATTGAAGACTCGGTACTACTAAAGCCCGATCCCAGGATAGGGTGCATAACCAAGTTCTCGGTGCGGTATTTGGACAATATCAACCGGTTGATGAAGTATGAAAACTTGAGAAACATCTACTTTGAAAACAAGCGAAAGGAGTTTGTCACCAATGCGAGTCTCGAACGGTCGTACCAAAATATGAATTTGGATTTGATCAAACTAAAAAACCTCAAGGCCCAAGTAGACGCAAGCAGATCGCGGCTTATGGACGACGGGTTGGCCGACCATATGCGGTACACCATGCGTGGCTTGACGGGCACCATTGACCGGCTCATGTACGAGACGAGAATCGTGCTGAAACGGATCCACGAGTTGGAGGAGAATTACCGGTTGTATGAGCTCAAGTTGAACAACGACTGCCACGAAAAGATGACTGGCCTCATTGACCAGATCCTTCACCTGCAACGGTTCAAGGACACGTTTGTCGACCCGGAGGAGCGGAGGAGCATTGCATGCAAACTCACGGACAACGAAAACTATGTGGTGGACACGGACAAGAGCAGTGAGATTGGCATGCTCCAAATGGTGGTGATGTTTTGGTACGACATTGTGCTATACGTGGTGCACGCATTCCAGTTTGACAGGGCCCACATGAATCTCGACAGGATCAGACAAACGTGGGTGAAATTGGACCCCAACAAGTCAATCATTAAAAAGGCGTACTCGTATATTGGCCGCGAGCCATCCAAGGGGAGTATAGCGGCAGCTGAACCAAGTTAGTGTTGCATTTTTAAAATCGCTTTGTTTGTTGTCCTTCTTGGATCGTTTTGTTTATTGCATTTTTTGAATCTTTTTGTTTAGGGCCTGTACTAGCTCGTTCAATTCGTCCTGGTACTCGTTTGAGTCTAGTAGCTGCGTGGCGTCAGTATGGGAAATCTCCGCTTCAAGCCGACTTTTCATCTGTTGAGCATTCTTTTGCAACTGCGACAAGTTTGCATCCAACTGAAACACCGCGGGGTTTACCACGGTTTCGGTATAGTCCTTGTACTGCTTGATATTTTGCATCTCCTCCCTTTTGCGTAGTTCATCTCTCCTTGTGAGGTACTCCTTTACCGATTCCATTATGTCTTGGTGCTGATCAATCAACTCCTCTAGTTTGTCGGATATAAACTCCTGTTTCTGCAAGGACATGACAATGGCCAACCGCTCGTCCTGCAACTTCAGTATCTCGTCGCAATCATGAATGTCAGCCTGGAGCTGCGTCAGTGGCTGGGTTAGTTCGTGATAGTCGTTTTCCAGCACCAACTCGCGGGCAACCCTTTCCAACTTGGCAATGTTATCCGACGACTCGTTGATCTTTACCGTCAACGACAGCACGAGCGTAGAAACGGCCAGGATATCATCATACGTCTTGTCCATAATGTTGTGTGTGTCGGTGTGTGTGTGTGTGTCGGTGTGTGTGTGTGTGTCGGTGTGTGTGTCGTGGTTGGGTGATTGGATCCGGGTAAGGCCTCTCTCTTTTTTTTTCTCGCCGCGTTGTCATTTTTCCACCCACACATTTCAATTCAGTTGCCAACAAACAAAGAAACAAACAAAGGCATAAAGTGCTTCACCAACAGGCAACGGCACAACAATTTTATTATGGTCACAATTGGGAATGCACATGAGGACTTGATCCATGACGCCGTGTTGGACTACTACGGCAAGCGGTTGGCCACATGCTCTTCCGACAAGACGATAAAAATTTTCGACATTGAAGGCACCGAGAATTACAAGTTGACCACAACATTGACCGGCCACGAGGGTCCCATTTGGCAAGTGTCGTGGGCGCACCCCAAGTTTGGATCGATATTGGCATCGTGCTCGTACGACGGCAAGGCCCTAATTTGGAAAGAACAGCCCGAGACGCAGCAATGGTCGATAATTGCCGAGCATACCGTGCACCAGGCCAGCGTGAACTCGGTGTCGTGGGCCCCACACGAGCTCGGGGCAGTATTGTTGTGCACAAGCTCAGACGGTAAAGTGTCGGTGGTGGATTTCAACGACGATGGCACCACGTCCTCGGTTATATTTGACGCGCATGCCATAGGGGTCAACTCGGCGTCGTGGGCTCCACTCACCACAACGTCCAAGGACCCCGTGTCGTTGAAGCAGCAACGCCGCTTTGTCACGTCGGGGTCGGACAATTTGGCCAAGATTTGGAAATACGACGCCAGCAACAATACATATGTCGAAGAGGCGAGGTTGGAGGGCCACACTGACTGGGTGCGCGATGTTGCGTGGTCGCCCTCGATTTTGATCCGGTCGTATATTGCCACCGCCTCGCAGGACCAAACGGTGTTGATCTGGACCGAGGATAAGGACGGCAAGTGGCTGAAGCAGTTGTTGACGGAGGAAAAGTTTCCCGATGTGTGCTGGAGATGCTCGTGGTCCTTGTCGGGAAACATATTGGCTGTCTCGGGAGGCGACAACAAGGTGAGCTTGTGGAAGGAGAATTTGCAGGGAAAGTGGGAGTCTGCGGGACAAGTGGACCAATAAATGGAAGTGTATGTTAAGGATTTGTGTAATCTTGTGTTGCTACATGTAATGCTCTAAACTTACCCCAAACCGTTGCTCTAAACTTACCACAAACCGTTGCTCTATACTTCCTATGTGTACCCACCTCTGGCACAGACTATAAATCATTAACCACGGCTTCGAAAATCTTTTGCACATCCTTGGACGCCTCGTTTGCCGCCTGCAAAACCTCGTCGTGGCTGGCCATACCCTCGTCCAACGGCTTCGGATTGTCGTGAAAGGCACTAGGAGGCTTGTCGCCCACGCCGGCATTGGTGATCAACGACAAGGCAAGAACCTTCATGCCAGAGTGGCGGGCCACAATCACCTCGGGAACGGTGGACATGCCCACGGCGTCGCCGCCAAGGGTTCTAATCATTCTCACCTCGGCTCTGCTTTCAAAAGTGGGGCCCGCCGCGAAAAAGTATGTCCCCTCATGGATGGTGCGCGCCAACCCAAGTTCGTGCTTGGCCTTGGTCAAAAACAGCCTTCTCAAGTCATAGTCGTATGCATCGGAAAGGGGCAAGAACCGAGGACCCACTTGGTCCAAGTTGGGCCCCCGCAATGGGTGCCACCCGGCAAAACCAGGGAAGTTGATGTGGTCGTCAATAACCATCAAGTCGCCCGGCTTGTATGCCGGGTTGACGCCACCGGCGGCATTGGTGACAATCACGGTGGAGATGCCCAACTGTTTGGCTACTCTCACGGGGAATGTGGTTTCGTCAAACGTGTACCCCTCGTAAAAGTGCAACCGCCCCACCATGCACATGACAGGAACCCGGTTGTCTCCAATCAACCCAAACACCAACTTGCCCGAGTGGCCCGGCACGGTAGATACCTTAAAGTGGGGGATATCCGAGTATGGAACCTCGATTTTGGCATCGCGGTGCAAAGTGTTGGCGATCCCGCCAAGCCCTGACCCGCAAATGATCATCACCCGCGGTTTGCCAAGCTCCGGTATCGTGAGCTTGGACTGGATAACGTCGGCGGCGTGGGCGATATTCTGGAGGTCTTCTGGCGTCATTCGTGGTTTGATATAATTTGATGATTTATTTTTTTCCTCTTCTTTTCTTCTTCTTGCATGAGACTATATACAATACTTATTCGGGCCACCAGTTGGGAATGGTAACCTTTGCCCCAATATACCTTGTCCCTCCCTCGAGGGACGGAAGCCCGACTTTATACAATGCACACCTCTTTGCGTCGGAGATGGCGAGCAACATAAACCCTTGCCCGTCCTGGACCGCCATGATTTTGCCGCTCGACACCTTTCTCTTTCGCACCGACTTGGTGGACCCAAACGGCGACGCCGCGGCTTGCTCAACAGGTGCTTCTGGGGTCTCAACCAACGGGGTGACTTCCAACTTGTCCAACGCCGATTTGGGGATCTTGTCCAACTCTGCCGCCACAGAACCCGCCTCGCCCTTCTTGTCCTCCTCCCCCTCCTTCTCCGCCACCACCGCGTGCTCCGATTGCAAGCGGGTGACATTGTCGTCGGTCAATTCGAAAAACTGAACGGGAAAGATTCTCTTTCTAATGATTCCATTGTTGAAAGTTCGTATGGTCAACTCCTGGCCCACATAGCATCCCTTGTCGAGCGAGAGACCGTTTGTATAGTCCAAGTTGCACTCAAAGGGAAGTAGGGACACGCCCTTTGGCGCGTCATGCGTTTCAAACAAGCCATTTTGGAACCGTCTTTGAGTCACACACTTTTCGTCAATCAACAGCGTACCAAACTGTTGCTTAAACTTGCTGGAAAACACTTCTGCCAACGGAATATTGCCGTCCTCGCCGTTGGTGGTGGTGGAGGCGATTGGATACGTTGAGATAAACTTGACTCCGAAATTGGGGATCCGGTTGTCAATGGCAAACCCCAAAATGTTTGCCGCAACCTTTTTGGTGAAAATCTCTTCCGCCTTGATAAAGTAGTGGGCTTGTTTCTCGGCACTCGTGGGGTCCATGGTTCGTAGGTATGTTTGTTGAATCTCCTCGAGCCACTCGTCAAACTGCTCGGTGTCGTCGTAGTAGTAGTACGAGTACAACAGGGGCTCGGGCTGTATTTGCACCTGAGCGCCCAACTTGTGCAACTTTAGCATCGTCATCAACAGCTTGACATTGTCGGCATCAACCTCGAGCAAAAACGCCGGCTTTTGCATCTCTTGGTGGAACAAGCGGTGGTAGCTGTGGAATGGCTCGGCATAGAGAAAGCAGTCGGTGACAACGCGGCCGGCTGAGTTGAGCACCATGGAGTTGATTCCGTCCCTGCTAACGGTGATTATGTTATCGGGGTCGTAGATATCCTCGTGCATCAAGCCCCAGTTGGTTTTGACGTCAATGATGCTTGCCAAATGGTCGTGCCGGTTCTCAATGGTGCTGATGGTGTGTTGTTTCTTCTTGACCACTCTAGGTAGTAGCCTGGAGGTGAGCAACCCGTTGAGAAACCTGCTTGCATCGCGTCCCCGCACGCTAATCAATGCCTTTGACACTAATGGCGCTAGCCCGGCAGTTGGGATTTGCATTGGCAGTTGGATTTGATGCTTATTAATTTTTTTTTCTTCTCTTTCTTGTCTCTTCCCTTTCCCCGGTTATTGTTGGAGACAAAACAATACAAGGAGGAGCCGATTCGCACGACACTGACAATTGTGCAATACGCCATTCCGAGCCACCACCGCCACTGCCACCACCGCCACTGCCACCACAACATTGCCCTTGCAGGAAGGAAGCTATTGTAATGTGTAGAGGGAAATCCTTGATAAACCACCCCCCCCCCCCTTCTCCCTTGTCATTCGCCCTATCTCGGCCCGCTTTTACATCCACGTTGCATCTTTGCTCCCCCTTCTCTGATATCAGGGCTGGTGCGCCAACTGCCTCTCTCTCTCTTTTTTTCTTGGCCCCTTCTTTTAGGCCAATTCGTTATAGACTGAAGGCGAGGCTTATCTGTCAGCGGCAATTTGCAATTCCGCCTCGAGATAAACACCAGTCACGGCAAGCACTGCCTATCTCGTTCAAACACCCACCTCCCGTTTCCGGTATGATGCGCCGCCACACAGAGAAGGGACACACAACTGTTGCAGGATGGACGCGCAATGGGCTAGGGAGTGGGGGACCCCCACCCCCCAATACCCCAAAACCCTTTTTCCGTTCTGTTATCAGCAGGCTCCACAGTGTGGATCGACTAATTAATTGATACGAGACAGGCGGCTGGCGCAACAGTGCTAATTGTTTTTGTCTTTTTTTCACAGTGTGGTGCTAAGCTCCACAGTGACAAATTGCTAAGACGATCTGGAGGTATAAAAGCCGGCCTTCATGGCCCAAGAAAAGTGGCCACATCCAAACCAAACCCTGTTTTGCAATTATGAGCTACACAAAAGACTTGAAGCTGGATGACTCCCACATCCAAGCCATTGTTTCCTTTCGCGAGGAGGACCTCAACGATAGCAAGGAGCATGTGTTGACCACCATTGTGTCTCCCTCGGGCAAGGAGATTGAAATCACAAACAATGTCGACCAGGCCATGAAGTTTGCTATCCAGCACCGCAACGAGGTGATTGACTTGGACGAGGCCGCCGACAAGCGCATCCGCCGCAAGATCAACATCTACTTGCTCCCCCTTATGTGCTTGCTCTACTGCTTTCAGTTTATGGACAAGCTCTCCACCAGCTACAGTTCGATTTTGGGCTTGCGAACCGAGTTGGACATGGTGGGAAACATGTACAGTTGGACCGGGACCGCTTTCTACCTTGGCTACTTGGCATTTGAGTTCCCCGCGTCGTACCTCTTGCAAAGACTCCCCCTTGCCAAAACCGCCGGCTCGTTTGTCATTTTGTGGGGGGTGGTGTTGGCGTTGCACGCCGTGCCCAGCTATCGCGGCTTTATTGCCTTGCGCACCATTTTGGGCATGTTGGAACTGAGCGTGACCCCAGCCTTTTCCAGCATCACCGCCCAGTACTGGAAGGTGTCGGAAAACTTTCTCATCACGGGGCTCTGGTTTGCCTCCAATGGGATCGGCACCATTTTGGGGTCGGCCATTGCCTATGGGCTCCACGAGAACCAGCACGCATACTCATTGCCAGCGTGGAAACTCGTGTTTGTGGTTACCGGATGCTGCACCATCTTTTTGGGGTTTATCATCATATTGCACATCCCCGACACCCCCATGACAGCCTGGTGGTTGACCAACCACGAAAAGGTGCTTGTGATGGAACGTATCCGGTCCAACCAGCAGGGGTTCGGCAACCGCCACTGGAAGAAGCAGCAGTGCTACGACACATTGAAGGACTACAAAACGTGGTTGATTGCATTGTTTGCCCTTTCCAGCAACATCCCCAACGGCGGCATGACCACCTTTGGCACCATTTTGTTGAATGAAGATTTCGGGTTTAGCGCCTCGCAGTCGCTCTTGATGCAAATGCCGCAGGGGGCAGTCGAGTTTTTGGGGTGTGCCTTCTTGGCGTGGACAGCGCGGTTTTGGCACTCGCGAATGTTGATTGCCATTGGCGCCACCGCCGTCACCGTTATGGCCCAGTGTCTCTTGGCATTTGCCCACCAAAAGAGCGCCCGGTTGGCCGGGTTCTACATATACTTGTTGGGTCCCTTGGGCTTCATTTGCTTGTTGAGTATTATCACGTCCAACTTTGCCGGAAACACCAGACGGTCAACTGCCATGGCGGTGTTTCTCGTCAGCTACTGCGTGGGCAACATTATTGGGCCCCAAACCTTTTTGGCCAGCCAGGCATCAAGGGGCTACCCCGGTGGCAAGACGGGTCTTGCCATTTGCGGCTTTGTGTCGTTGGGGTGCTTGGTGGCCATTTACATTGCCTATGTGTTTGAAAACAGGAAAAGAGACAAGCAACCGCCCGTTGACATGAGCCATATCGAAAACTATGAGTTTGCCGACTTGACCGACCAGGAGAATTTAAACTTTAGATATGCCTTGTAAAAAAGGAATATGAATAAATAGATAATAAATATGGGTGAGTATATGTACTGCTTTGTTTTTTTCTTTTTTAATTGGTGTTGTTCCTGCTTTTTCAATAGTTGGAAATGTCCAATTGTCTTCCAATGGTGCTCTTTTGCTTTGGCAGTTCTTGCTCCGGCACTGGCTCCTGTTCAGCCCCCTGTTCCTGCTCCTGTTCAGGTTCTTCCAGCACAATCGATTCCGTGGTTGACAATGTATCTTCGCTGTGGGACAATCTATCACGAATCCGTTCCGAAAGCGACTGCTTTTGCTTGATATCATACGCAAAGCTGGGAGCATTGCCGCTCGAGGAGGACGCAGCAGCTGCCGCAGCAGAAGCAGAAGCAGTCAATGCCAACTTTTGCAAGTTTGTGTCGGAATGGTGTCTTGACCCCATTGCGCTCGAGACTGTCGAATGCGTCTGGCTATTCAAATACGACTCGTTTCGCGAAAGCGCCTCGGACCGATTGTCCAACTCGCCATAGGCAAAGTACCCGTACCCACCAAGCAATTCAAAGTCCTCCTCGTCCTCATTGTCGTCGCTGGAATCGCCCTTTTTCGACAACGGCTCAAGCTTGACATTTTCAATTGGAATTGGCTCCTTGTCCACCGACAATGGGATTGGGTGTCTCAATGACGGCATATCAAGCGAAACATGGCTCAACTCGTGCTCGACCCGAAGTCGTTGGATCTCAGCCTTTCTCTGCTCAGAGTCGCTGATGCTGAGCAAAAAGTTGGACCGGTGCTTCAAGTTGGTTTTCAAGTCCTTAATCACGCGGTGGAACGTGTCCAAAAACCGCTCGGTTTGTCGGTGCTTGGAGCATATAGTAATAATCACCTTGTCGTGGTGGATAATGTACCCAATACCAAACCCCTGATCCACCGCGGGTGGGATCCCAAACAATAGCAACGCCGGGTTGCCACAGTTTGAAATCATCAACTCGGGGTTTGACAACATTTCAATGTGCGGGTTAAACAACAATGGCACCCGGACATTTTGGTGGGACAAGTCGGGGATGGGCGGCAAGTCCTTGTTCAACTTGTTCAAGCGCGCGGCCGATTGCGGCTTTTTCAACACTTGCACAATGGCCATCACGTGTCGCTCAAACCCCTTGCCAAGCATGGCGTCGTGGTACTGCTTGGTGTGAATCTCGCAACACCGCTTGAACATTTCAAACTTTTCCAGCTGGCTGGCGCTGGTGAGGTACAACTTGACCAAGCTGGCAATGGAGTCGTTTTGCACTGGGATCAACTCGGTACGCGCATCCTTAAACTTTCTCGTGGTGATGGGCTCCAACGTGTTGACCATTTTCCCATACAATGAGTAGTTTGTGATTTGAAAACAAATTTGCATAATCGAGTCAACCGAGAGGTTGAGCTTCTTGACGGGATTGGAGTCGAGCTTCACCTTGTGCGTCTTGTAGTCGTGCTGGTTGAGCAAGTCGGCAAGCCGGGTTTCCGAGAGGTGGATAATGGTTTGCAACTCGTGGGTGAGGTTAAACTTGACGAGCTGGGCTTCGGGCTTGGTGGCGCTGGATGAAACAAACGCGACATTCTTGTCAAACAATGTATACTCGGACCCATTGATATTCTTGGCCAACTTCAACACGGAATCGGTGTAAATGTCGCTGATAAACCGCAAAATGGCCGTGCTATCCATCGACATGGACTCCCACACCACACCGGCAAGCGAGTTTTGCGTCACCACCAACTGCAACTTGTCGTACCATCTCGAGGTACACGTGCCCACTTGAACGTTTTGCTTGGACAATACCGAGGTACCGTGCGAGATTACCAGGGTCTTTTCTTGGTCCGTCGTGGGGGTGTTGTGGTCCAACACCAACACAAACAAGGCATCGTCAATGAGCTTCAAGTTGGCGGGGTTGGACGACTCCAACTCCAACCGGGCCAACTTCCAGTGCTTCAACGACTGCGCCGTGATGGAGCCAATGGAGTTGTTGATGGACGCAATGTCGTCCACTCTGGCCGACTCGTCAATAATGCCCTGCAAAATCACCGACAACTCATAGTCGTTGAACCAAATCTTGTGCTTTGACCTTGTCTCGGCATATTCGTCAGGGGTGTACTCGGTCAACACTTCCAACGAGTAAAACTGATTGTTGGAAATCACCACAATGTGTCTCGAGTCGTTGATGTGCTCGTACTTGCCAATAGTCACGTCGTAGTTGTGCTCGTTCAACAAGTCGGGAATCCGCGTGGTGCCAAAGAGGTTCCGGTAGCACGTCATTGTCAAGGGGTTATTGTTTTTGGGGGTGACGTCCGGCTTCAACGTCTCGTTCCGCAACGTGACAATAAACTTTAACGACGAGTTGATCAAGTTGGCTGCCCTCTCAGCCTGGTTGGGCGGGTTGATGGTTTTGGAATAAGGGTCTTCCTCCAAAATGAGGTAGGGGTTTCGGGGCAAAATGTCCCCCTTCAACTCGCCGTAAATGGCCGGGGTCATTTCGTTATTCACCACATTGAGGTAGCTGGTGTCGGGGTTGTTCTCCGCGGCTGCGACCAAGTGCCGCTGGACAAGATTGATCAAGTCGTTGGCGATAAACTCGGTGGCTTCGTTGAGCAAGCTGGCATAGTCCTCTGGTGCCAACAAGGGTTTCATAGCCGCCACCAACTGCTGGGTGGTGTCCATCAACAGAGGAACCGGGAGCCGGGGAAGGCTATCCTCGTTCTCAAACGTGTAGTATTCTCCCGAGTGTGGCATATCTCTGGGTATGAACAGTCGGAGTGAGGTGACTTGGTTGTTGGATAGGGAGGGTGGGGGGAAAGAGAAAAACTTGTTTAGAATCTGGGGTGGTTTTTATACGACGCATAATAATTTGCTTTGTGGGGTTGCCAACAAAAAAATCCCTAGTTTTTTTTCTTCTCTTTTCTTGGTCTGGATGGAGAGTGGCATGATTCTCGAAAACTCCGAGATTAGCCATTGGTCCGAAGTAAGTGGTGACGGCAAGTGAAAGGGGTGACGGGGTGAGGGACCAGTGCGAGTTGCAGAGCTGAGACCTGCAGCAGCTGGAGGACAGGCTGTAAGGGAGGAGAGAAGATGTACAGGTACCCAAAAAAAGAAGAAAGAAAAAAAAAACTCCAATGCGGGGAGTCGAACCCCGGTTTGCTCGGAACTTTCGTGTTAATGAAAGCGAACCGTGATAGCCGTTACACTACATCGGATAGTTAACTTTATCTAACCTCTTGCCGTTTGACGTGGCCATCCATGGCTTTCTCTGTCGCTGACTGCAATACCCGGTATGATAATGGGAGATGGAATGTGTGAGTGCTTGTCTCTTTTACTACTGTGAGCAATGCCCGCCGGTGCAGAGGCAATCGCAACGTCACCGGTCACCGGCTTTGCACGGGGTGGTTGGTCTTATGCACAGGCATTTGCGGTTGATATTTTTTTTTTGTGGTGTTGCCGAAATGCTCATTCAGTGAGATTGCCACTGCCGACGCGCACGACAACTGGCATTAGGGTAAAGGAGCAAAAAAGGGGGATACGCCACGACCACCACGACCACCTCCATCATAACCACTTGCTAGCACAACCACTTGCTTGCACAACCAATAAAAGTCCTTTTCCCCCAATGAGTGGCATTGCGTTAAAGCTCACCTCGCTTCTTGTCAGAACCATTGCCAAGCCCATTGGCAATGCCATCAAAGCGCAAGCAAAACAGCACGAGACATTCAAGAGATATTGTATCTCGCTTGCCCAGGCAGTGCATTCCACCGATATAAAGCTTCGAATGTCGCTTTTGGGGGAGCTGAAGATCAAAGTCAGGCCGTTGAATGACAACAAGGCCATAGAACAGGGCGCCACATTCATTTCCGAGTTTTTCATCTTTAGCGTTGCCGGGTCTCTCATCTTTTACGAGAGCTACCGCAGCCGGAAAAAGGCTAGTGACGAGAGGGATGCGTTGGCGGACGATATCTCGGTGTTGCAGAGCGAGATTGAATATATCAAGGGAAAGTTGGGCAACATCAACATCAAGCTAGATGACTACGAGGTGCCTGAGGGGTACAAGCCGAAATACATCAAGATCGAGCCCAGTAGCAAGGCGGCAAGTGGCAAGGGAGAGAGCAGCAAGGGGGAGGGCAGCAACGGAGAGAGCAGCAAGGCGGCAGACACTGTGAGCGCAGCATAGAGAGTATTTGTACATAGTAAAAGAGACAAACAAAACGCCATACAAACAAAACGCCATACAAAACGCCATACAAAACGCCATACAAACAAACCAAAACAAATGCAGTAGCATTAACAAGATACACAAATTATACATAGAAGAAACAAAAAGGAAAAACTGGACATTTGGTATAGTACATCTGTGGATAGAGGGATGGCCCATCTTACTGCTGGCCCTTCTTCTTCTCCACCTTCAACAACAATGCTTTATTGATGTGTGGCAAAACACCACCGTAGGCAATCGTGGCCTTGATCAAATTGTCCAACTCCTCGTCACCTCTAATTGCCAACTGCAAGTGTCTGGGTGTGATTCTCTTGACCTTCAAGTCCTTGGCTGCATTGCCTGCCAACTCCAAAACCTCGGCCGTCAAGTACTCCAACACGGCCGTCAAATAAATGGCAGCCTTGGAACCAACTCTGACTTTGCTCTGAGCGTTTCTTTTCAAGTATCTCTTGACTCTACCCACGGGGAACTGCAACCCAGCTCTAGCTGAGTGCGAAGTAGACGACTTGGCAATCTCGGACGACTTGCCCTTGCCTCCATGGACTTTACCCTTTCCTGACATTTGGTAGTTGTTGCTAATGTAAAAAAAGGTTTGTTGTGACTTTGAGGGAAAGAGAGAGGAGGGAGAAAAAAAAAAAAAAAAGAGAGCAGCAGAAGAAGAAGAAGAAGAAAAAAAATGTAAACAAAACAGAAGGGAGAGAAAGAAGAAAAAGTTGCACCTGTTTCTCGTTTGTTTTGGTATTGTTTTCGTTGGCGCGTTTGGCTTCTCCCTCTGCCCACGCATTCTCCGATAGAGTTTCTCCCTCCCCCCTGGCTTCCTTCCCTTGCTTCGCTCTAGCCTCTTTGCTCCCCTATCCTCCCAGCACCAGCCCAAACAGTAGACAAAATTATTAGCCACAGCACACTCTCACACACACAGCAAAAGAGAGAACCACACAGATTATTGGGTTACCCGGAACAGCCCTCAACTATTGACAATGTTGTACGATCCCAAACTTTCAATCAACTTTTCCACCTCGAACCGCGACCTTGACAACTCGGTGCACATCGAGTCCAAGTGCTGGAACCCCTTCAACATTTTGGCCACGTCAATCGTTTGTTGCTCTTCATCCGAGCTGGCATGGTCGTCCTCCGAGTCGGAGCTGCGAAGTATACCGCGCGACGAAGTACGAACAGAACCGGAAGCCGACGACGACGTTCTCTTTGTTCGCTCAACTATTGCCACGTGTCTCTCCTCCTCCTCCTCCTCCTCATCTTCCTCTTCCTCGTCGCTGTCCTCAATAATCACCTCACTCGAGTGAATCTTTTGCTGTGCATGGGTGGTCTCACTCTGGGAGTACGTAAAACTGACCCTTCGCTTGGACTCGGTTTTCAACGTCAGTTCATGGACCCGCGTCCGGAGCAAGTTGCCGTCGCTACTACCCTTGCCATCCCCCTCCACCTTGACCTTTTTCCTCTTGTGCTTCCGCTTGAATGTGTCGACAAAATTGTCATACACCTCCATGTCGCCATTCTCAATCGCCCGCGTGATGGAGTGGAGCAAGGGGTATGAGTAGACTCGGTAGATTATGCCTCGTAGAATGCCAAAGTTGATAAACCGCCGTACATCCACATTGCCCAACAGCTTGCGGTGCTGGATATACCACTCCTTCACCGTCTGCCCCTGATTCAACGACCGGTACAAGTAAAACAACGAAGTCTTGGTGGGTACCTGCACGCTATACCGTGGCAGCATATTGCTGCTGGCAACGGCACCGGGGGACTTTGACAAGAACGAGTATTTATTGTGCGGCGACACTGACGCAGAAACCGACGCCGTCCGCCGAAACGTGTACAGCGGCGACTCTTCCAGGACCGCGTACGGCGAGTTGGCGTTGGACAGGGTGTACGAAGATGTTGTTTCCAAGTTGCATTCGCCAGTGACAACGTATGCTTGGCACTCTTCGGCCATCTTTCCATTAAACTTTAGAAAATCGCCAATGTGGTTGGTTGGCGCGTAAATGTTGCTAAACTGGAAAATGTCAACAATCTCAATGCACTTGTAGTGCATCAAGTGCTGGATACACTGCTTGGTGAGGAAATAGTTTGCATCCGCCAACTCGCTGATCCGCTTTACCGAATTCAACCCATTGATGTATGGCAATATCTTCACCATCGTGGGGTCCCAATTGACATCCACCAACGAGTTTAGCTTCACAGTGGCGATTGGTACTTGGTACGCCTTGAGGTTCACGGGCGGGGGCAAGATGGGAAACAACTTGATATCCACCGAGTTGGAGCTGTCCAAGGGGATACAGCACTCGGAGTAGTTGTTCAAGTCCTGGTAGATTTGCTGGATCAACGATTCAATCGACGACAAGGTGATTTGCTTGGTCTTGGAATGGCCCGGGGCGTTTACCGCCGCGTCGTCGATCCTGGTGGAGGGAGTATACTGTTGTTGCTGTTGTTGATGAAGGTCGTGCTGCTGTTGCTGTTGCTGTTGCTGTTGCTGCTGCTGTTGCTGTTGCAAGTGGCCAATTGGTTTTGAATCGCTGCTGCTGCCTTGGTAAAACGACTTGTCCTTGTCCAACTTGCTCAATATAAACCCTTGCTCTTCCAAGACCTGAAACATCTGCCCCATCCGCTGGATGGCGGGCTCGTAGGGAGAAACGTCGCCCAACTCGTAGGGAAACACAAAACAAAAGTTGAAGCTGAATGAATTGCGCGCATACCGCTCGCTCACCATGTTCACGGGGTACCCAATCACCTTGTACTTGTTGATCTTGAACGAGACTAGTCGGTTGCATAGCTTGGGTTTGGGTACCACATAGTTTTTCACCGTGTCAAAGTTGAACAAGCCGGAGCTTTCTTCTTTTTCCTCCTCCTCCTCCTCGTCACTCGAGGCGGAAGCCTTTTTCGATGTGGTGGAGATGGCGTTTTCCGGGACTTGGTGCACTATCTTTGTGCCCTCCGTGGGGTGGAACACGGCGTAGAATATCGCCACAATGGGAATGAATCCATCGTAGACATCCATTGCATCAATTTGATTAGGGCGTTATGGGCATGGGCATGGGCATGGACAGGGGGGGAGGTGTTGCTAATCGGGCATAAACTTTTTTTTTCCTCAGCCCCGACCGACAAGCTTACGGTGGTCACGTGAGCGGCCCACCCATTCTGATCCTCGGCATCTTTTCAATTCCAAGAAAAAAATAATTAGAAAATGAACGGTGGCTCTCGGGTAGTTGAGAGCTAGCCATATTTTTATCCGACTTCCGCAAGCAATACACTTTTACTAATGAGGTCCACGGGCAGTAGAGGAAGGCGGAGGAGGCTTAGAGTAATATCAACCTGAGGCGGTTCATCACAACCGACAAGAGCACTAAGAACAAGAGCACTAAGAACAAGAGCAGGAACAACAAAGGCAGTAGGAACTACAAGGGCAGTAGGAACAACAGGAACAACAAGATTATTCCGGAGTAGAGGGAAGCGCCTTTACAGACAAGGCAAAGAAAGAAAAAAAGGAAAAACAAAAACACACTTTTGGACACCCTACAGATGACTCCCGAAAACAACAAAGATCCCAGACCAGATCTATTACATCCCAGATTCAACCACAGGCGGTCGGTTGTCGAAAGCAATGGCATGTGACTCTAAGCTACCTTACCCAGTGTGCTCAGCTAAGCTATTTTGCAAATCTTTTTTAGCTGCGAAATCATTTCATCCCGCATCACCCCATTTCCTGACCCGAGATGCAACCAGGCCTAAAAAAAAAAAAAAAAAATACCAGTTTCCCTCCAAAGTAGATTGATAATCCGCAAAGTGTGGTTCCTGCAGTGCCTGCAGGGTCGCAATCACAGCAATGTCATATGGTTATAATATAAAAAGGTGGTCATTTCCCTGTTTTTTACACCAGCAATTAACACAGCAACATCCACAACATGAGCGAATCAACCCCTCGAGACTCAAGTGAGTTCCTGGAGTCACCACACTCATTAGATGTAGATGTCGAAACCGTCCGCCTGGGATCGGAGCAACCGCACGTTTATCGTACGGAAACCTCAATAAGCAGGCATATCATCGACGCCGACGAGTTGATGAGGCAGGCAACCCACACGAGCACCCCGCTACCCTCCATGGGCAACAACAGACCCTTGCCCCCGCCACTACCAGAGAGAAGCACCTACGAGGTGGCATTCGATGGCGACGACGACCCCGACCACCCGTTCAACTGGTCGCCTTGGAAAAAGTTGTACATCTCCGTCGCCTGCGGCTCCACGTCCCTCGCAGTAGCCCTCGGGTCGGCCATGTTCTCGTCCTCCCAGGCCGCGCTTATGGAGAAATTCCATATCGGGTGGTCCCCAGCGGCCTTGGTCACGTCCTTGTATGTGTTTGGGTTTGCTTCAGGACCAATTATCTGGGGACCCGTGTCGGAATTGTGCGGCCGCAAAATCCCTTTGATATTGTCCAACTTTGGGTTTGTCTGCTTTTCCTTTGCCGTGGCTACAGCCAAGGATATCCAAACAGTTATGCTTTGCCGGTTCTTTACTGGGTTTATCGGGGCAGCGCCGCTCGTTGTCGTGCCGGCAATTTTTGCCGATGTCTACAATGCCGACACCAGGTCACGTGCATTGGGAATCTTTGCCGTGACCTTGTTTGGCGGGCCCATGATTGCCCCCATTTTGGGCGGGTTCACCGTGAAGAACGAGGATCTTGGCTGGAGATGGACGGCGTACTTTATTGGCATTGTGGGATCCCTTGGGTTGGTTCTTTCGTTGTTTGTCCCCGAGACGTTGGCCGACGTTATCCTTATCAACAAAGCCGAAGCATTAAGAAGACGAACCGGTATCTGGGGCATCTACGCCCCCCACGAAGAAGTCAAGTTATCGCTTCAGGAAATTGTCCAAAAGCAAATCACCCGGCCCCTCAAAATGTTGTTTACCGAGCCCATTCTATTCTTGATTTCCTTGTACAATGCGTTTGTTTACGGCATTCTCTACATGTTCTTGACCGCCATCCCCTTGATATTCACCGGCACCTACGGCTGGTCACTGGGCGTGGGCGAGTTGCCCTACATTGCCATGTTTATTGGCGCCCTACTTGGAGGCGTCGTTGTCAACCTCTTTGAATTTCGGGCCGCGAGAATCAAGAAAAAGACGGGCTTTATCGCCCCGGAGGAGAAACTCCCACCCATGATGGTGGGGTCGGTGTGCTTTGCCGCCGGTATCTTTTGGCTCGGGTGGGGCGGTGGCTTTGGCCACAGGGTGCATTGGATCGTCCCTACTTTGGGCGCCGTGCCCATCGGTGTTGGCTTGATATCGATATTCTTGCCGTGCTTGACATACATTGTTGACTGCTACATCTTTTATGCCGCCTCGGGGGTGGCAGCAAACACATTCTTGCGGTCGTCTTTTGGTGCCGCATTCCCCTTGTTTTCGAAACAAATGTTTGTAAACATGAAAATCAAGTGGGCGTCCACCTTGCTTGGGTGCCTTGCCTGCGCCATGATCCCAGTGCCGATTTTGTTCTACAAGTATGGCCGCTGGTTGAGAGAAAGGTCAAAGTACTGTGTTACTTTCGAAGAAGTTGACAAAGAAACAAAGTAGCAGCACCAGCTATCGGAAGGAACCACAGTATACATAGATTATAAGTAGATTGAATGGATATACACACACACACACACAGTCATGTAGAAGGAGGGGGAGGCGGTGGTGGCGGCTTTGCTGCGGTTGGTGGTGGTGGAGGAGGAGGGGGAGAATGTGCCTGTGGTGGAGGTGGTGGTGGTGGTGGAGGTGGCGGTGGATGCGCCTGTGGTGGAGGTGGAGGGGGTGCTCTTGCAACGGGTGGTGGCGGTGGTGCTTTGGAAAATGATGGTGCCGGCGGTGCTCTGGAAAATGATGGTGGAGGTGGCAAATTGGGTGCCCCTGTCGATGATGATGACGCTGGTGGCGGCGGAGGCAAATGTAACGAGCGCTGATCAGGCAACGACGACACGTTGGGGCCGGCATACCGTCCCCCCGGCTGGTACGAATCAGTGTATGGCCGCCTCGTGTCGCTGTTCATCTTACAATCACGCGCATAGTGGCCAACGTTGCCACAGATTTTACACACAATCAGGGTGATATCCATCTGCGCTCTCTGCTGTCTCCTGGCGTACGCTTCAGGGTCAAACGGCTTGGTTTCTCGCAACGTACCGTTGAGCACGGCCAAGTCTCGCATCTGCTCCCGCTTCAACTCGTTCTGCCCCACGGGCGAAAATACCAACTTTTCGATAATCTCATTGCATAGTTTCGTCGCCTTGGCAATCTTTGCCTGCGAGTCCGACGTGATGAGAACGTGCAAGTCGTCGTCCGTGCTGGGTGGTGCCCCGCCGGCTCCCAGTCGCTCTTCAATCGCTTGCGTGGATTTCCCTTCCTTCACCGACCCCTTGCCTCGGATTTGTAACCTGGCGCCGCTCTCTTCCTGCAACCGCCGCAAGGTCTTTCCTCGAGGTCCAAGGAGAAACCCCACAAAGTTGATTTCCGGGTAGTCTTTAACGGGAATGTACAACTTTTCCATGGTCTTGGGCGGCTTGTGGTACTCGGACGGAGCGAGATAGTCCTTGATGGTGCTGGCGGCAGTCTCCACCAACGCATGCCGCTCCTTTTCGAGCTCCTCGGTTATTCGCAGGTCGCGCGTGTTTACTCTGTTGCCCTGGTTGTCGTACTTCGGTGGCGGCGACGGGTCTCTTTTGTAGTTGATGCTGGGATCTACGTTTGCCGACGGTAATAGTTCGGCTATGGAGCGGTGCTGCTGCTTGGCAATACGCAAGTACTGCGATATCTCTTCAATTCGAAAGTATTGTTGGTATGCGTCAAGCTGTTCTTGCGTCAAATGGCCGGTGATGACCGTGTCGAGCTGCTTGTCGCCAAACACTTTGAATCGCGATGCCTGCCCCGACCATTTCGTCTCGGCGCGCGAAAAGTCTCTGCCTCTTTCAACTGACATTGGTGGTGGTGGTGGTAATGATGACTGACGATGAGGTGTGGTTGGTCTCTGTCCCCTTTTTTCTTTTTTTTTTTTGTTTAATCTTTTCAACACACTTTGTACACACATTCTCTATACCCTCTCAAACTTCACCACGCTCAACACTTCCCAGCCGGCCTTTCTGCGTATCACAGTTTCAGCTTTCCATCCTTTGAGCCGCATGGCGTCTGCCACCTTGTCTGGCTGGTTCCGGGCACAAAATAGGATATACGCAACGCCGTGCGGACTAAGGATGCTGTCCAAATCGTGCAACACCTTCCATGTCACCACCATCCCGTCTTCACCGCCGAGCAACGCCAAGTCCAACCACGTCTCGTCGGTTTGGCCACTCGGAAGAGCAGGGACTTCTGATGCAGGGACATATGGCGGGTTAAAGAGCAAAACGTCAACCACTCCCTTCCTAAGCGCCGCGGTTCGATCCATCCGCATAGACACAACCAAGCTCTGCTCTTTAGCCTCTCGATTCGCCTTTACCGTGCTTAAAACTGTTTGGCATGCGTGGGGGTTGATGTCGGTGGTGAGAAACACGCCCTGGGGTAGAATATGCTTGAGAATAAAGGTGGTGACGATGCCCGACCCAGCACCAATCTCAGTCACCACGGGGTAGCTGAACTTGTCCTGAAGAAACTCCTTCTCCTCCTCAAAGCAGTCTAGTAGCAAGAACGAGTCCTCGCTCGGTTCATATACATAATCGTAGTCAATGTCTTTGACTAGCGGCGTAGGCAACATCTTCTTCCCCCAGATGGTGAAAACTAAAAAAAAAAAAATGAAGAACAACCAAAGCTGGAAAAGCCAAAAGAAAATAAAAAAAAATAAAATAAAGAATTCGAAACTACAGTGTCCCCAGTTGTACAACAAGAAGAGACGCATTCTACAACTACCGATGCAAGTAAAGGTAAAGACATTGACGGGCAGAGATATCTTGGTTGACATCGAGCCACAGGACAAGATCATTAGAATCAAAGAGATGATGGAGGAAAAGGAAGGTATATCGCCCGCGCAACAACGATTGATTTTCAACGGGTCCCAACTAGACGACGACAAAACAGTTCAGGAGAGCGGCATCCAGGCTGGTGCTTCTTTGCACTTGGTCTTGACCTTGAGAGGTGGGGTCTAATCACATGGGAAACACACCCCCATGTGTGTGTGTGTATGTGTATGTGTTTGAATGTTTGGCATTTTGGGGAACAGACCCCTATGTGTTTTCGCTAGATGTGTATTGCAAATGTTACTGTCTCCAACTACAAACTGGCCCATTTTTTGGCGTTTTCCAAAAACTTTCCCATTGATGCCTTCTTGGCTTCGTCTTCCGGGAAAATGTACGCAATGTACTCCTCCTCTGCCCCCGTTTCCCCCGCAGTGCGCCTCTTTTTCACAATAGCTGGCATTTTCTGCTGCACCTCAGCCAAGCTTGCCTCAGTTCCATGCACTTGCTCATACTCCCTCCACGCTTCAAGTATCACCAACCTGTTGGCAGGGTCTTCTTTGAACAGCTTTTGTGCTTCGTCAAAAATGGCCCGCGTGCTCTCGTTCTGTTCTTTCCCAATGGTGACCTCAAACTCTTCGGCGGTTCCCTGCAAATACTCCTCTAGCTGGGAAGTAGAGGGGATCGACGACTCAAACAATGCAAACGAGATCCACATGGACACGGTGGGGTCCAGAGAAAGCGCATCTCTGTACATGTCGCGTATCTTGTCGTGCTTCAACTCTTCCTTGAGAAACTCCACCGTAAAGTTGAATAACCGGTCAAAATCAAACGAGCTCCTTGTCTCGTCGCGGCGAGACAACTCCAAGGCAGACGATAAGATCGATTCACACCGCTGTGTCTCCTCCAACAGTTGCTCAAACTCGACATATGTTTCCACCACATGGTCGGCCGGCACGCTGGTCGACACGGCAATCTCCAACCACTTTTCAAACAATGCACGCACCCGGTCCCACTCGCCAAGCTTCTTTTCTAGCTCAATGTAGTACTCCAACACATTCTTTTTCGGCCCATTCTCGCTGGTTTGGCCAATAGAGCGGCCCAAAACCTTTCTCGCCTTGGCCAACCCATCGTCGCCGCCATTCCGAATCTCAAACTCGGCGTACGCCTTCCATACCTTGCCAAACGTGAAACGTTTATGCGGTGTTGTTTTTAAGCAGCTGTTCCACACCTCCCTGGCAGCCACGAGGTCGTTGTTGTCAAACTCCTCCCACATGGCGTACCGCATCCAAATCATAATGTACCTTCTCCACAATATCGTCTTTTTTTTGTCTGTAGGAGGGTGCAGCACCGCGTTTTGAAACAACGCCGGGCTCGGCGTCAGAATGTTTATCAACGCCCACCACGAGTCCACATCACTGGGGTTATTGGCCACGTCCTGTTCGTACTTGGCTCGTCTCTTCAACGCCACACTCGATTCGATTGCGTTCTTGTTGCCGAAATTCTTTTCAAACTCGGCGAATGCGGCGTATACGCCGTCGCGCACCCTCGGCGAGAGCTGGATTTTGCTTTCCAACAATAGCGCGTAAATTGCCCTTGCTCGTTCAACCTCGTCGCATGCAACTTCCCAATCGGCCCACCTGGCAACAAGCGCCGGCAACGTGGCGTCATCGGTTGTCACCAACGCATCCACGGCAGACTCAAACACCGCCCGGATTCTTTCAACACCTCCGTTCTTCAACTCGTACTCCGCCCACTTGTCCCACGTCTCTGCCGAGGGGTACTCCTTGACATACCTCAAAAACACGCTCCGCACATGGCCATCTTCCTCGTACCTAGCCTCAAAGCCAATGTAGGCGTCCCATGCCGCCGGCTCCGGGTGCCATTGCAACCATCTTTCAAACACGCTCCTCGCCACGGTGAAATTCTTCAACATCTCCTCGGTCTGCACATACATATACCAAAGCTTGCTCACCCGGGGTAGCGTTGTCACGGCGCGATCTAGCAAGTTCCGGGCATGGTTGATGTTTCTGTGTTGCAATTCAAATTGGATATACTGGACCCAAAACGGGATATGCTGCACATTCACATCCAACGCCCTTTCAAACACAGACCGCACGCGGGCAAAGTCGTGCTGCTCTGTTTCCCATCGCGCATACCGAAGCCATTCGCGATAGTTTAACCGGTTTCGGCCCACAAACTCTTCAAACTCTTTGCGCTTCGTTTGCTGGTACGATCGTAGTTCGTCGAGGTCTTGGATTGTTTGTCGTGGCGTCACTAGCTTGGTCTGCTGCTTTGTAAATGCATCCTCAAGGATCTGTTTGCTGGTAATCTGGTCCGCCATCTGATGGGCTGGATGAGTTTGTGTTTGTTTCTACATATTTTTTTTTCTACTCCAATATCAACCTACAAAATAGACTGTCAGGGGAACAACAAGGCTTTACAGAATTTAGGCTTCAAGGCGAGACAGGCCCGGAGTCCCTTTGGCAGTGGCTATAGTCATCCTAATATCTGACTGATGTTTTGTTTATCTCGTTTATTTGTCATTTGTATATAAACTAGTGGTTGCGTAGAAAAGCTGATGAAAAGGTAGCTTCATGTGGACAGTAAAGTATAACCCAACAGATGCCTCCTCGCTTTCCTTCGCAGTCGCCTACTTTTGGCCAATCAAGTCCAAGTTTTCATACCCTTGGTTGGCCTTCTTGTACAACTCAGAGGCGGTAACGCCCTTGCCAGTCTTTTCGTTCTCCTTCAATTGTTTCAACATAAGTCTCACCTTTTCCCTCTCCTTGTATCCGTGTAGGCATTCGTTATAATCTTCAAACTGGGGAAAGCATTCTCTCTTGGAGTTTGTGTCGGCCGAGGTGTAGCACGCCACCAACGTTTGAAACTCGTAAAAGCATTTCCTCGTCCCTCCTGATCTTGAGTATGGCTGCATAGTGGAAATATAGTGTAACCAAGTGTATACCTCCAATTGGCAATGGTTGTGCTTATATCGAATATATTTTCACGCCGCTAATTGGATGAGGGACGGGGAACAGAAAAAAAAAGAAAAATGCAGTTGTGCCACGCACGACATCTACATACATATATATATATAAATATCCCGCTACACATATGCCAACATCTCTCTGATACAGTTCTTGACTTCGTAGTACAAGGGTCCCGCATTGCCATCAATGACAATATCACCCGACTCGTCACTGTCCGAGGTGCCGTAAGCAACTTTCCGGATGGCGACGGTATTGTTCACCACAAGCGTGCCCTCCGACTTGAACTCGGCCCTGAGGTTCCTGCTCTGCAACTTCTTCTTGAGGTCCGGTAACTGGATATTGCCAATGGCCAACTTGGGCGCGTTGCTCACAAGTGCTCTCATCTTGGGGTCCAGAAATCGTTTGGCAAGTGCATGCACGCTTTTGGCTATACTCTCGCGCCCAGCCTCTTTCAAGATAAAGTGTGTGCTGGGGTTGAGGTAGTCGCTGACTGTCTTTGCCTTCTTTTTGAGAGGTTCTTCTTCTTGTTGTTGTTGCTGCTGCTGCTGCTGCTGCTGCTGGTTGTGCAATTCCAATTCACCATACACCTTGGCAACGCGGTAGCTGCCGCCAATCTTTTGCCAGGTGAGTGCCTTCGCCACCGAGTCGTCGAGGTTGACTTCAAAGTTGCTTAAACTAATGCCGCCCGACTCGCTGCTTTCAGTGCCGATTTTGATCGAGCTGCTATCGACAACCACCAACACATTCATCTTGCTGCTGCCGTGCGACACGGCGCTTGAGAGCCCGTCACGTATAGATGCAAGCGACAAGTACCTTGTTGATTGGTACACGCTGTTCTTGTTCTGCTCCTGTGCCTGTTCGTCTTGCTGATGAGTAAAGTATTCCTCCACTTGCCCGAGCCCTTGGTTGTCGGAATGGTTGGGCAAGAGCAACAAGTTGTACGGCTTTAATGCCTGGACAATGATGCCCAAAGAGCGCAAGTCCACCAAGCCAGAGAGGTCAATAAACGATAAACCACACCGGATTTTTAACCGTTCTTCCGTGGCCGACTTTGACCCGGTGCCGATGGGAACCCGCTTTTTCGGCTTGAACAACGTGTCCAAGTTCTTTTGGAGAACCTGCTGGTTAACCTGTTCTTGCGGCGTGATCTTGTTGGCTGGCTGTTTGTGGTTGCTCTTTTTCCCGCCTCTTGCTCGCTCCTTCTTTTCGTCAAACTTCTTCTTACCCTCCATAATGATTTTGCTGTTTGAAACTTCATCCTTTTTCTCAAAATCCTTAATGTCAATCACTTGGCCATAGTCGTCAAACTTTTGCTTGTGCGTGGCGACAAAGTACGGAAACATGGCTTGTCTCGGTTTCAACTTGTAGGTGACTCGCAAGTCCAACGGCAAGTTCTTGGCCAAGCTTTCTTTGATGTGGTCGGTGACAAACACAGCATCGTGGCGCACAAGGTCGTCAGCGGCACTGGCCTGGCTAACAGGAACATTGACCGCCGCATCCGCCTTTTTGCGGTTCTTTCTGCCCACCGATTTCCCTCCAACCTTTCCGCCGTCATTGTCCTCCTCCTCCTCCTCATCATCTTCCTCCTCCTCCTCCTCCTCTTCTGAAGAAGAGTCCTCGGCGTCAATTGTCTCAGCATTCAACAAATTTTGATTCTTTTGGTCCCTGACTTTGGCAAGCAACTTTTCCTTTCTCCGTTGCGCCACTTTACCCTGAAACTCCTTGAGCTCCAACCCCGTCAACCCTTCTTCCTTGGTCCACCCATTCAAGGACACGACTTTATCCACCGGCACGGCAAGCCCGTCTTCCAATTTCCCCCTGGCCTTCTTCTTGCCAATCTTTAACCACTCCTTGTACAAAATAGAGGTTAACCCATCCTTGGTTGACTTTTCAGTAAGAATCACCGTTGTCCTTTCGTCGTTGCACAAGAGCCGGAACGTATCAGCCGATACATCGCCGCTCCTCAAGTCAAGCCCAGAACAAAACACAATTTTGGGCCCGCCAAGCCGTTTCAACTCACTGGGGTCCAACAACAAGTCCACCTTTGACGGGCTGAAACTTTGCGCACCACCGTCGCCCTTGCCCTTGATACTCATCCAATCCACCAAGCTCGATGCATAGCTTAGCACCTTGGTGCCAGAGTAAGAAAGAAAGTATACAGGGGTGGCGTTGCCTTGCAAATGCTCATCGATTAAATGAAACACCTCTAAAAATCTGCCCGACACCGATGTGGGCAAGACAACCGTTCCGCCATTGGCCAAGGTGGCATCGACCAACTGGAGAAACTTCTCGGTCCGCTTTCTATACGGCATGGTTGACCCGAGATCGGTGGCGGTGATAAAGGCAGTGGGGCGCAACAACGACAAGTGCGGACTCCCCGTGGAAGAGTTTATAAACGCGGCACTGTTTAGAAACGAGTCCCGCGAGTGGTTCCAGGAGGGGGCATAAATAACCTTGTCGATCCGCTTCTGTATGAGCCAAAACGTGCCCCCCAAGGTGTGTCCGGCATTGTAGGGGGTGACAACGACGCGGTTGTCGAGCAAGTTCAACGTTTGCTGGTACTTCAAGATGGTTACCCTATCGAACCAGTTGTCCACTTCGTCCAACTCAAGAAGCGCCGTGCTCAATGGACCCAAGATCCCCCGAGCACGATAGTATTCCACCGTGGATACTCGCCCGAGCTGGTTCACCGGCAAGGTGGAGTACACGGGGATGGTGGCCATGATTTTGGGGAAAGTGACGCACAACAAGACGTAGCCACTTATGAGGTCGGCGGTGGAGTGCGAAAGAAGAATGGCATTAACCTCTTTGAGATGCGATTCCATAAATGCCACCGCGGTGGGGTCCTTGCCATCCCACGCGGGATCGGCTAGTATTTTCAATTCGCTATCAAACGCTAGTAGAGATGCCCTAAAGGCATGGCTGCTCTTTGCGGGAGTAACGAGCTCGAACGAAAACATGTGGTTGGTTGGTCAACAAGTGTCGATGGAGAAAAGAGATTGCTGAAACGTTTTCTGCTTCTGTGTGTAAGAAAACAAGAAACAAAAAACGAAGAAAACAAAAAAACAAAAGGCAAAGAAAACAAAAAAACAAAAGGCAAAGAAAACAAAAAAGAATATGTGCATCAACAACTTATATATCAATAATACAAAACGAACGAAATTTCTACGAACGGCCCAAGTTTATGCTGTTCCTCGTGTGGTATGAGAGCAACGTTTCAGCTTGTGTCAACCCGGGAACTTCGTGGGTGGTGGTTATTCTCTCCAACGACTGGCGGCTATAGTTTCCGTCGTGCATCATTTGCTGTCGCAATGCATTCAAATCGACATGCTTGTGGAATTGTTCGTTTATGGTATCCTTTCGCAACCTTCTTTCGGAATTCTTTCTCGACCGGGTGGCGGTTATGGTGGCACGTCTCTTGATGGTCTTGAACGTTTTCGCCACCGGGTTCTTGTTCTCCTCCTTCTCGTGCTCCTCGTCCTTGTACTCCTGCTCCAACTTTTGGAAAAGCTCGGGGTCCTTTTCGATAATCTCCGTCAACAACCTATGCCTCTCAACGTCCCCGGCGTCGGTGGGGTCGTAGCCCTCGGGGTAGTCGTCGTAGGCGCCCCGGCGAGCTCGCTCCCGGATAATGTCCACGTCGCTGGGGGCAAAGTTGGTCTTGAGGAAATCAAACGTAAACCTCGGAATCAAGCACGCAATCACGCCAATGAAGATGCAGCACCACACAGCCAATGTTCCCAACACTTGGGCTCCGGCGCGGTAAAACTCGCCCGCCATGTTCATATTCACCGACCACACCCCGGTCCAGAAAAACACAAGAAGAATCGAGATGGCGTCAATGAGCAACGTGAGCCAGTCCCAGCGCCTTTGCTGCAACAAGACGTAAATGTTGCACGCCGCCACGGCAATGCAAACAACAACCACCCCCATGTAGAACCGGTGGTCAATGGTTGTTCCCTGGGGGTTCTGGAACGCTTTCCAAAAGAGCAAAAACGGAAAGTAAAACGAAATCACCGACTGGTACAACCCGTCAACCATATACCACACAAACTTGTACTGCGACCAGTCCTTTCCAAGAATGCCGTTGGTGTACAACTGCGGCACAAGCAACGAGATGGTGTCGGACACATCCTGGTCCAACACCGCCAAGATGATCACCGGCAACGACGTAAATGCCAAGTTGTAAAACATAAGGTACGTGTACTCGTACAAGTACGACCCGTCAAAGTTGTTGTAGATGCCGTACCAAAAACACGTCAATGTAAACACCACATTCTTGTAAAAAAAGCACGGCACCATCTCGGCCAACCTCTTGTACGACCACCGGCCGTGCACCAAGAGCAACCGGGTCAAAAACCTAAACTGGCCAATGGCATAGTCGGACGACATCACCGCCTGTCTACCCTCTTCTCCCGCAATGCCGACCCCCACGTTTGCCGCCTGGATCATGGCCACGTCGTTGGCACCGTCGCCAATGGCCAACGTCATGACTCCCAACCCATTCTTGACCATCTTAACCACCTGCGCCTTTTGGGCGGGTGACACACGGCAACAAATGACCGACTTGCACTTTTTCCCAAGGAGCAAAAACTTTTCCTGCAACAACCGGGCGTTGGGGTTGGGGTGCTCGGACAAGTCTTGAAACACAAGGCTCAAGGCGTCGCCGTCAATAATGGCGGCAAAGCAGGCGTCGGGGATCGAATGGTCCTTCCGGGCAACCTTTACCAACTCTTCAACCTGTCCCGGTGTCTCGGCTTCAATGCCAAAGTTTTCGCTCAAGTACCGAGTGACCAATGCGTCAATGTGGTCAACATTCTCCTTGTCATTCTCATCGGGCCGAATGACAAGTAGCTTCATCTCGTTTTCCAACAAGTTGCACGAAAACCCAATATTGATGGCGGTTTCGATCCTGTCGCCAGTCAACACCCAAAGCTTGATCCCGGCCTGGCCCAAGATGGCAATCGACTGGGGCACTCCCGATTGCAACCGATCTTCAATGGCAGTGCCTCCCAAAAGGACCAACTGCTGCTCAATCTCATTGTCCAACTGGTCAATCAAAACGTCACGGTCCTCGTCAATCGAGGCATTGGCCTCGTTGTATCTCGCCGACCAGTTTTCAAACCATTTGGGGTCGAGCTTTTTGGAGGCAATGCACAATGTTCTCAACCCTTCATTGGCATACTCTTCAAGGTACAATGCCGTTCTGGATATGGTTTCTGGAGAGTTGGCCCCAGCGTCTAACCGCTGGAAAATGACGCTGTCGGCGCCCTTGGTGTACAAGGTGATTGTCCCGTCGGGTGCTTTAATCACACACGACATTCTCTTTCTGGTTGACGTAAAGGGGATGATATCCAACAATTCATACTCTTGCTCCTCGCCATAAGCGGATAAAACAACCGATCGTCTCAACCGTTCCTTAAACACAATGCCCACGTCTCGGGCACAGGCAACGAGCGCCGCTTCATCGGGAGACTCGGCTTTGAAATCACGCACAATGTCGTCTTGAGCATTTTCTTCGGTAACCACCGTGTTGCACAATGCCAACGCAAACATAAACCGTTCGTTGGCGATTCGCTGGGGGTCGTCGCTGTTGGCCAACAACGTATCTTTGGCGTACTCGCTCGACACAAACGTGATATTCTCTTCTCTCAACTGGTCATTGTTGGACTCCTTGGTCAAAATGTCCATCATGCGCTGCTTGTCGGCGCCAATCTTGACCGACCACTTGTGCGCCTCTTCAATGACATCAACCCCGGCACGCTTGTCCAACCCCTGTTTGGCCTCGGTGTAGGCCAACCCGTACGACTTGCCGCCAATGACACATTTTCTAAACTCCATCACATTCTGCGTCAATGTCCCCGTCTTGTCGCTGAAAACATACTCAATCTGGCCCAAGTCGTCGGAAATGTTCCACGCCTTGGGGACACAGGGGAAATCCAACGGCTCATAGTACATCTTAACGTCGGAATAGATAAAGAATGCCTGCAACGTCTTGATAATCTCAATGGAAATGTACAACGAAATGGGCACCAACGATTGGTAAATGATCAATGACACAAAAAAGGCAATGACACCATTGGCCGCCGGGGTGGGGCCATAGGGCTGGAAATCGAAAAAAGTCCTCGAGTTGTCGGTGACGCGGTAAAACAACCCATTGACCAACCCCGAGATAAAACACAAGATAAACACCAACAAAAAGTTGATAATCACCGACAAGTTCAACTCGCGCGAGATGCGCGAGCTCTTGGTGGGGGTGATGCCCGAGTTCAACATAATCTTGGACTCGGAGCCGGTGTAAACCACCAACCCCACGACCCACTTGGTGTTTCTCAACATGCACCCTCTCAACATGACATTCTCCGGGGTGATTGCTTCCTTCTCGTCGGCATTGACAAGCTGCGCATTGGCGTCGTAGTTTTCGTAGTGGATGGTTCCCTTGAATGAGTACAAGCTTGGGTTTGGCGCATCGCACTCGACCCAAAACTTGGTGTCGCCGAGGTCATCAGAGTGCTTCAAGTTGTTGTTGCCACCGCATTTCAACGCGGTTCTGGTTTTGAGGTTGGTTTCGCCATCAAGGTTCTTGGTCTCGACATAGCAGTTGCCCTCGGGGTCGGAGGTGGAGATGATAATCACGTCGGCCGGCACTTCTTCGTTGTTTCTGATTCTAATCATGTCGCCAACATTGACATCCTTCCAGCACCTGTTTTTGAACGCGGCCCGACGGGCAACTTCCTGGTTCACATTTGCCTGCTTCAATGCCGGGTTGAGCAATGAGTTTGGCAATGCCACCGTGGGCCGGTGCGGGGTTTTCGTTCTGGATTGGGTCGATTTCCGGGGTCTTGAGGTGCTGGCTCTGGGGGAGCTCATGGAATACCTTGGCTCGTCTGACATGTATGTATAGTCGGACACCACGGTGGATACACGACGCAACGCCAAGCCTTCCTCGTACACCTCGTCGCGGATAAACTCTTGTTTGCGCTTTTTGCTGGCAAAGGTGTGGATACAGCACTTTTTCAACGCCTTCAATGTCTTTACCGTCCCTCTGGTGCAGGCCTTTTTGAAGCGTCTCCATGGACCCACATAGTCGCTTTCGACGTTGGGGTTGTGGATGCCCGTCAACAAGTGGATGGGGGAGTTGTTCAACTCCGAGTCGCTGATTACGCGTCGCGAGTCTTCAAATGCATCCTTGATGGCGGTGATGCACACAATGACAATCAAGGGCACTGCGGCCAACCCGGGAGAGGGCACGCCAAAAATCTGGACGGCGGACAAAATGACAATGATCAAAAAGTAGGTGTTGGCAACGTTGGTGAACTGAAAGAGGATGTTTTTGGGCAAGAACGACAAGGGGGTGTACTTTGTGGTTCTGATTTTGTTTCTGGGGTATTTTACAATGGGGTGGCCATTTTCCGTCATGTCATTGGGCAAGTCGTAATTGAAGTAGATTTGCCGTGGGAGTTGGTTGTAAATCTCCTGCAAAAACGGCGGGCGGGAGATAAACCCGTGGAGAAAAGCCCATCGTTGTATTCTTGCCTTTAATGTGGGTGGCTTGGCGTGGACTAGATCTTGTGCTGTCTTTCTTGTGCGTTTGGCGGTGTTGCCGTTGCCATTAGTGTTGGTGTTGGTGTTGTCTGAGGCTGTTGACTGAGAAGCAACCTTTGAATCGGTGCCAACCTCGTCTTTGAGCGAGTTGGATAGTGACTGCGATGTCTCAGGCATGGAGTAGCAATGAGCAATGAGCAATGAGCAATGAGCTGTGGAGGGGAGGGGGAAGCAGTGTAGTGACCAAGAGTGACTGGGGTTCTTAATGTGGCTAGTGGAGGGCGTGGAATTAAAATAAAAAAAAAAAAAAACTTGACCTGGAAACCAGAGGAGAAGGACTTGGCGGGAAGAAGGAGAAAGGGAAAAGCAAAGGGGGGGAAGATACCAAACCAGGGGAAACAGAGGAGGATGAGAGGGGGAGAGGAAGAGGAGGGATGATGCGGTATATCTTTATAATTTACACTGATGTATACTTCTTTCGCCAGCCGCTTGAATACGAGGGCAGAAGTAAACAAGCGGGAGCATGGGTTAAGCAACTGGCTCTTTTACAACGCTGGCAAACAGTTTGACTGGCACTGGTGATGAAACAAACGACACACAAAAAGGGGGGGAGACGGGAAACGGGAATTGGGCTTCCAAGAAAAAAAAAACTTTCTGAGGCACAAGAAGAAGAAGAAAAGGTAAATTACGCAAACAACAATAGATTTACAATCTGGTTCAGCAGCTCACAGAGGCGCAGGAGAGTCTGCATCTGCTGTGGGAAGTGAAGGATTAAGAGGATGGGAAGAGATGAGAAGAGGGAATAGAGGCAAGGGATGGGGGTGCGGCGGAGCATAGACACACCCTTGCCTAAGCCCGCCCTGTCGCCCCAAAAAAAAAAAAAATCATAGATACCAAACAAAACAAAACAAGCAAAACAATTTTGAGGCATAAACTCAGAGATATCAACCACGACTAATAAACCCGACCCACGTTGTCCCCCCACCATCACAAGGCAAAACCATAAACAAATAAAAAAAAATAGAAAGAAGGGTAACATAACCACCCTCCATCCACCCAATGGTGTCAAGTACTCAAGCAAGTGTTGGACAACTCATAGAGAAAAGGGGGTACAATGGGCAAATTGCCTTTTCCTTGGGGCAGGCTTGGAACAAAGGAGAGGGCCGATGCTTCTGCTGTGGGCGGCCGGACCGTGCGGGATCTTCGGCTCTTCACTTTTTTTTTTTCTTGTTTCTTCCGTCTTGTTTGCTGCCCTGTCGGCCGAGACTTTTTTGATAATTTGACACGACCCGGTGCGTTTTCTGGCTGTATGTGGCACCGAGCCATAACCATATCTATATCCAAAAGCGTGTAGAACTCGATCGCTTCAGCATGCTCTATTGATTGGTCTGTGTTGGTGGTGCTGGTGGTGCTGCTGAAGCTGAAGCTGCTGTTGCTGTTGTTTGATTGCTCTGTTCAGGATGGGGCAGCATGGTTCTTGAAACTGTATTCTGTTGCAAGTTTGCCCAGTATATTGGTGAATATAATGAAATATATTGAAAAAAGGAATCAACCACTTTTCGCAACTACTGAATCCATCTCACCTCAATCAATCACCTGTCAACACTCTGGTTCATTTCTAAACCAGATTGGCCAAACCCATTGACTCTTCTTTCGTAGCACTCTCCACTACTATGTGCACTTCCCCAATCCGGGTAACCATACCCTGCCTCTCTCCACAACAAAAAATTTTTCACCCTTTTTTTAATTCTCGACAACAGATTTCCTGCTATTAAACCAACTACTCCACCAACTACTCCACCAACAATGTCAACCGAAGAAATCCCACAAGGCGCCTCAGTCAACGTTATCCCAAAGAACGAAAAGAAGGCTAGAGAATTGATCAAGAAGCTCAACTTGAAGCAGATCAAGGGCATCACCAGAGTCACCTTTAAGCAAAGAGGAAACATTATCTACGCCATTGATGCACCAGAAGTGTACAGATCTGCCGCCGGCACCTATGTCGTCTTTGGTGAAGCCAAGGTTGATGACATGAACCAAAGAATTGCCGAGGCCCAGGCCCAGCAATCCCAACAGGATGCCTTGCAAAAGGCTGCTGCCGATGCCGGCTCGGCTGACGACAAGTCTCCCGAGGCCATCACTGCCGACTTGCAAAACGCCAGCATTGCCGACAACAAGGACGGTGCTGAAGCTGCCACCGAAGAAGACGATGGCCAAGTTGACGAGTCTGGCTTGGACCAAAAGGACATTGAAATTGTTGTTGAACAAACTCAAGTCACTAGAGCTCAGGCTGTCAAGGCCTTGAGAAAGCACGACGGTGACATGGTCAATGCCATCATGGACTTGTCTTAGAGAGTATAGCTTAAAGAATACAATAGCATGGACTATCTATTTAATGGTGGTATTTTCGCTTGGAGAGTTTGGTTCCACACCCTGTTTAGTTGGTTTCTCTGGATCAGCCAGTTTCTCTGGATCAGCCAGTTTCTCTGGATCAGCCAGTTTCTCTGGATCAGTCAGTTTCTCTGGTTCCCCAAGTTTCTCTGGTTCCCCAAGTTTCTCTGGATCAGTCAGTTTCTCTGAATCAGTCACTCTCACCGGTTCTTCCTGTTCAACCAACTTTTCTTGATGCTCAAACAACATCCCCTTACCATTCATAGCACCGCACTTCCAGCATTGGTACTTGACAAAGGCAGGGTCTTCCGTGTTTGGCGGCGCGAGACCATTGTGGGCAAAGCAACTATAACAAATCAAGGCAAACCGGTTCTCTATGCTCTCATTGTTATCTGACCCAATAAGAATATCCAATAGTCTATCCTGGAAAGTACGGCGTGGTGGTTGTACCGACAAAGCTCCCGATACCCCTGCGGTCTGCTCGGGAAACAGGGTCCTGCCAAGTGGCTGCGGCGATTGGTGCAAGGGCGGCTGAACAGGAGGCACATGCCCCGTCAAGTTCAACTCTTTTAAAGCCTTTTGTTTGAGGAGTTCTTGCTGAGAAGTGGCCGCCTGCCTGGGGTTCTGCTGCTGCTTTTGCTGGTGTTGCTGTTGTTTTTGCTTTTGCTGGCTCGGTTCCTCCCTTTCTTGATACTTGTTGATCAAATCATTGGTCTTGTTAAAGTTGGTAATCTTTTTCAACTCTTCAATCTTTTCCTTGTGCTTCTTTTTCAACCTTGTCAAGTGCTTCTGCCTACTGGCAATCAACATGGTAAACAACCAACGAACCACCCTCAACACCACAAACGAAACCAATGGGTATAGCAAGAGAACCAACAACTGACTTTTGGTCTGCCCCTGTAAATACCACATCACGCGATTTTTCGCAACCGTGCCCGGCGGAATGGTGGTGTAGCAGTAGGCAACCACCAAGACATAGACGATAATGGAGTACTGTACCCAGAGCCGCCTGATTGCCTTGTACCGTTGTTGTAGTCTCGTAACTTGTTGCTTTGTGCTGGCAATGCCGTCAGTGATGGTGGTCAATTCCTTCTCAAACGCGGTTGGATCAAACCCGCCCTTGCTGAACAAGCTAAACACACCCATGATTGAAAAGTATAGGCACAATTGGCTAGTAACAGGTGGTGTTGGATACACCTTTTTTGACGACAGCAGCAACTAACGGGGGTCAGGCAAGTAAAAGTAAACGAAAAAACAAAAGCGACACACACACACCTACACACACAATGTCGCAAAAAGACATAAACATTCAATGTCACACTCACGTGACGGCACTGGAATGGTGGAAAAATCATCTCAGCCAGTGAGGCCCCGCCTGAAACCAATAGGGTCTCTGCAACACAAGTACAAATACACGGCACACTGCCCTCCCACACAGCATCACACTCTGTGTGCCACCGGACTCCATCCCACCCACCAACCTTGTTTATTTGCATACAACAATAGGACCAACAAGACAGGACCAATAAAACAGGACCAACAAGAAGCACAAAAAGATTACACAATAACCACCATCGACAACACATCTAGGCCATGCCATACACGATAGGCGACAGGAAAATAGTCCTCAGCAAAGACATGTCGGAGGAGGATATGCAGCTTATTCTATCACACAAAAAGGTTTTCAAGTACTGCCTCAACAACTCGACATACAAGTTTCTCATTAGCTTAAAAAAAGTAGTGCACTTGTATGGCGACATTATAACCATATACTCCACGTTGCTAAGAAAGATACCCAACTACGACGACATCACGCTAATGACAAGCAAGACCAAACACAACTTGTTGAAGTTGGAAGACGACTTTTGCGGCATATTTGGCGAGGGGGTGTTTCCCAAAAAAACGTCAAACTGGGAAGATAAGCATTTCGAAACCACCATCAAACCACCAACCATGCTCATAATCACGTCCACCTTGGAGTCATTCAACTTGGTGTTGAAGAATTTGACGTGCATAGAGTTGTTTTTCCAGCAGTTTAGCAACTTGAAGAAACTATTGATTCCGTTTCTAGTTGAGCAGACAAGGTCCATCATCAGGTCGTTGCAAAAGGTGTTGCAGGTGTTTGGCTACGTCACCATTGTGGACAATATCCCCGACAGGGCCACATTTGACGAGGCGCTCCTCTTTCTGTTGAAAAAGATTGAAAAGATCACCAGTGGCATTGAGGCAGAGTCAATCATTGTCGAGAGCGCATACTTGACCTTTGACGCCAGTTTGAAGCAGTACACAAATATCCTTCTCGGGAAAGCCATACTCAAAAGAGATATCGCGGCGCGTGACTGCGAGATTATCAAGCGAAGGGAGGTTTGTTTCCAAGCGGCAGAGCATGTAGTGTCCATCCCGTTGACCGAAGACCAAGGCGGTGCCAACAGAACGATGAAGGAGTATGGCTGGTATTTGACGTGTGCTGCCTTTTTCATGGTGGCGTTTGGCACCATTGTCATTTACCGGCTCCTCAGGGTGCTTCTAGGCTAGTGCGTGTGCCTGTGGATTTCTCGCATGTATGAATATGTATACATATATATATGTTTTGTAGTGCCATCCACGGCTTGTGAAATGGAAAAATTTCATTGTTTTTTTCGTTGTTAAAGGGAAAACAAAATCTTTTGGTATCAACAATCAACAAACTATTCATCACTCACTCTCCTCCCCCCACCCACGGGTTCACGACCACCACAAGACAACCACCACAAGGCCAAAAAAAAGACAACAACAACAGCAACAACAGCAACAACAGCAACAACAACAACAACAATAACAACAACAACAGACCAATCACCACTACTCCAGCAATTCGATCCTTTACCCACTCGACTGCCCAGCTCCCTTCCACCATGTCGTCCACGCAGATATATTCCGCCACATATTCCAATGTCCCCGTATTCGAGTTTGTCACATCCGAGGGCCCTATAATGAGACGAAAACTGGACTCGTGGATAAACGCCACCCACATATTAAAGATTGCCAAGTTCCCCAAGGCCAAACGCACGAGAATATTGGAAAAGGATGTGCAGACGGGGGTGCACGAAAAGGTGCAGGGTGGCTACGGCAAGTACCAGGGGACATATGTCCCGCTCGACTTTGGCGCCCAGATAGCCAAGCAGTTTGGCGTGTTTGACGACTTGAAACCGATATTTGAGTTTGAGTACGTTGAAGGCAAGTCGGACACCCCACCACCGGCCCCGAAACATAACCACGCTAGCGCATTAAACATTGCCAAGCGACAGCAGGCAAACTTGAAAAAGGTGACGAAATCCGCCACGCCGAGCTTTGACGATAACGGCGAGCCGGTAAAGAAGCGCGGCCGCCCCAAACGAGTGACATTGTCTGGATCGACGCGGCCGCCGAGTTTGGCGCATAGCGACACCACCCCGTTGAACACGGTGGGTGGATACGACAACAATAGTGCCCGGAGCTCGTTTATGGGTGCCATGCCGATGATTTCGCGGCAGGACACCGAGCAGGATGCATTACAGCTTATGGCCAGCAACATGAATTTACGACATGAGGATTTGGAGGAGGCTGAAAGCGACAATGACGATGGAAAGAGAAACTATAATGGCAACAGCAGCCACCACCACCACAGCAACAGCAACCACAACAACAACCACAAGAAGCAGAGGAGGTACCCTCCCAGTGGCGATTTTGAATCACAAGATTTGCTCACCTCGAGAGAGTTGTTTGGGGTATCTAGAGCGTCGTTTGAAAAGAAAAACTACCAGCTACAACAACAGCAGCAACATCAGCAACATCATCAGCAACATTACCAGCAGCTGCAGCAGCACCATCACCACCAGAGCATACCAGAGTACCCCGTGGCGTACCACCAGCCAAGCATTGCATTATCCGAATCGTCGAGGCTGGTGTATAACGAATACTTTTCCGATTTGTTGACGTACTTTCTCGACGACAACAACAAGATACGTACAGAAATACCCGACAAGTTGGTGAGCCCGCCCCAGCCCTTATCCAAGATCCACATCAACCAGCCCATTGACAATGACGGAAACACGATATTTCATTGGGCGTGCTCGATGGCCAATGTCCACATGATTGAGTTTCTCTTGCGGACGTTTGAGTTGTCGCCGGAGGTGAGGAACAACCACGGCGAGACCCCGTTGATGTTTTTGACCAAATTCAACAATTCGTACCAGTTGAGAAACTTTCCAACTATCTTGGCCTTGTTGAGCGACGCCTTGGTGCTTGTGGATTCGGCAGGCAAGACGGTGCTACACCATATTGTCGATGACCAAAAGAATAAAGAGAAATTTGCCCGGTATTATATGGAGTGCTTGTTTGATAGACTAGTTGGTGACATTGAACAGCAGGAGCAGGAGCAGGAGCAGGAGCAGGAGCAGGAGCAGGAGCAGGAGGAGAAGGAGAAGGAGAGGAGGGGAGAAGAAAATCATCATCTTGAGGGGGAACGGGAAAAACTTGAAGGTGGAACCCTACTAGAACCTAACGAAGTAAGTGATGCCAAGACGAGAGAACTAAGAAGGGAAGATGTGGCGCGCAAGTTTATCAACCACCAAGATTCTGACGGCAACACGGCTTTCCACATTGCCGCGTATAATCTCAACAAAAAGTGCATCAAGGTGTTCATTGCCCACCACCGGTACATTGATTTTGGCCTTCGGAACCTTGTGAGCTGCACCGTGGAGGATTACCTTGCGTCGCACAACTATGTCCTCCGCCTCGACCAAGAGGAAGAGTATGGCGACGGATTGGATGACATTATCGACAATGACGTGTATGCCGAAGAGAACCAGTCATTTGAGACCCAGTTGTACAACTCCAAGTTGGCTGTCAACTTGCAAAACACCACCGCCAACCTCATCACGGAAAAAATGACGCTGTTGGCGTACGCAATAGACACCGAGTTGAGCGAGAAGGACGAGGTCATTCTCACCTATTTCCGTGTTCTCCAGGCTATCAACGAGGCGAAATTGGCGAGCCAGCGCGAGTTGCTTTCGTTTTTCAAGTTGGACCACTTGATTGATGAGTTGAGTAGTGATGCGAGCCAGGATACCCAGAGCACCGACTTGTACCTCGATTTCAAAAAGGACCAGATTATCCAGGAGGAGATTCACCGCTTGATCAACGACTTGACGTTCCAGGTCTTGTCGAAGCAGGAGCAGGTGCTGCAGCTATTACAACGGTACAAGAACATGAGGGAGTTACGGGACTTGAACAAAGTGGCATCGGCGCCCAAGGAGGAGACTGCAGACGATGCATTCTACTTGGCCCAGGAACTCCAGTCCCAAGTTATCAAGCACCAGGAACTCAAGGCCAGCGTATACTCCAAAATCGCGTTGGTGCCGGTGCCTGTGAGTGTATCGTCCTCGGTTGTGGCAAAGTATGGCGACAACGATAAGCTTTCCAAGTACTGCAAGCTTATTGCGTTGTGCTGTGGGATGGATGCCAATGACGTTGAAAGTAACATTGACGAGATTGAGTCGTCGTTGAAGAAGGAGAAATAAACGAGGCTAGAGATATGTTGTAACATTAATAAAGTCAAACACGTATCTGTATAGTGAATGAGAGGAGCAACTGACAAAGACCATCTGTACCTATTGTCTCCACTGTATCTGCCCAAACAATAGAACCTGTATGTGTGGCTTCCCAACTAGCCTCTTGTATTGTGTCGTCTCTATCTTATAAAAAAGAGAATTTGTAGTCGCGTGCTGGTTTCAGTTTGTGGAAAAAAAATTTCTTTTTTTTCTTCTTTTTGTCTTCTTTTGGTCTCCTCCAATTTTCCAAAGATCTTGAAGCACAAGGGTGGTTCAGAGCCAGGATACAAGTCAAACTACAGCGCCTCACAAGAAGGGAAAGGATAACGGGGATTATAAACACACAGACTACCCAGATTACACATTACCACACCTTTACTTGCTCACCACGATGATGATCTATAAAAGACACATAAAGCCCAAGGCAGTGGTGGTAGCCCTTGCAATCTTGGCGGTGGTTTTCCTATTAGTACACACCTACACCACCGCCGCACACACACAATATAGAGTCACTCCCCAGAACCCAGCTACAAACCACCCTTCGCTGAAGCAAAGCAAGGAATTTCAAAAAAAGTTGCAAAAGTTGTTGTCGTTTGACAAGGTAAACACATTCCCCCTTTCGGGCCACCTTGTTGACCAGCAGTTTCTGTCGGTGACTTTAAAGACATTCACCGATGCATTCACCCACGTTTTTGGCAAGCCAAAGGACTATGAGTTTGACGAGGCCGAGATGTGCAAAGCCCTTGAATACGAGGGGACGTTTGAAGTGTCCAAGCAGGAATACTTGGAGGCACAATTATCCACCTTTCTCCACGAGTTGGAGAAAAAAGCCGAGTTCAAGACATTGATTGATGTTGCCAAGGACAAGTTTCGGCCCACGATTCCGGAAGCCAAGCAATGGTTCCGGTTTGCCGGCTCTAGTGTGTGGTTGCCCCAGTTTCGCTGCCACTTTATGGTGTCGCGGGTGCTATGGACCCCCAGCGGGATTGCCAACAAGGCATTTGCCAGTTTTTTGTACATTCAGTTGTTTGACCAAAACTGGAAGGAGTTGCCGCCACAGAAATTGGAGGTGCCCTTTGAGGAGCACGTTGTGAAAAAGGTTCTCAACTCGGATGGTTCGTTTGACGAGGTGATTATGGAAAAGTTTTTGAATTTCCGCCAGGTTACGTACCCGCAAATCTTGCCGATTCCATTTGACTACCAGCTCCAGACCGAGAATGACAAGTACTACTACGGGCCGGAAGACCCCCGCGTGGTGTTGCGAAACAACCCGCTTGGGTTTTCTGAGCCCTTGATTGTTTTCAACATGAAGGACTTGAAGTTGGTTAAGCGGACCATGTTTATGTACTTGCCGTTTAGCAGCAAGTTGCGGGTGTTGAAAAAGAGAAACGAGCCGTATGCATACATTGAAAAGAACTGGACTCCCTTTATGAGCAGGGCGGCTAACCAAGAAGCCTCTACCGAAATGGAGACTGTTTTCTCCGACGTCAAGATCAACTTTATCTACTCAATCGTGCCCCTTGAAGTATTGACTTGTGAGATTGACACGGGGCTTTGTGACTTTTTGCAACGCCCGCACAAGGAAGACTATGACTATGTCGGGCCCTTGAGGGGGGGCACCCAGTTGATCCCGTTGCCCATGAATGAGATTATCCCCGCCAGTGTGCGCAACATGTTTAAACTACCTCCCAACCGCCAAATCTATTTCGGATGGGCAAGAGCGCACTTGAACAAATGCGGCTGTGGCGAGTCCATGTACCGGCCCAATATGATAATTTTGATTGAAGACTATGACGAGTCCAACGACCAGTATTTCTACAAGCTCGGCGACGTGTCACAGTACTTTGATTTCAACGCCTACGTTCCGCCCTGGGAGATTCCCAAGATTGACGAAAATGGGCAATTGGTTGAGAGCGAGCCGGAGCAGTGTACGGGGAGAAACGTGCTTATACCAAACTCTATTGCATACTGGGACATTGCCGCCATTATCAAGGACGGCATGCTCTACCAGAGGAAATACTTTTCCCGGATCCCATCTGACGAGGAAGTGGCTGATAAGAATGGGGCCAAGGTGATGAAGAGTAAAGTGGAGAGAAGGGATGGTGGTGGTGGTGGCGGTAGCGGTACCAAGGTGGTGATCCACGACTATATGGGAGTAACTCTTTCTGCCGCCGACAAGGATGTCAGCATTGTGCACGTCAGGGGTCTCCTAAATTACATTTTGAACTTGCCCACTGTATTTGACGAAAACACAGTTGTCAAGGATTCATTAATGTTTCAGCCACACGGGCACGATTTTAATAATAGATGTGCGATGGCGGCAAGCAAAGAGTACTGCCGCGTGTATGGCGAAAAGAATGATCCAAAGCAGAAGGGGGAGCAGAAGGAGGAACACAAGGAAGAGCAAAAGGAGGAACAAAAGGAAGAGCAAAAGGAGGAACACAAGGAGGAGCAAAAGGAAGGACATTAGTGGCTGCAGCCATAGCCGAATATATATTATTGATAGATTTTATTCATTTGCTTTCACACACCTCATTGCCGCTGCCCCCCTTCCAGCCTCTTTCCCCCTCCGCTGGTACCCGATGATTACTCCGCCCGTGCGGCATTAACCGCCCATCCCCAATGACTCGGAGGGAACCAACCAGCAACGTGCGGCATTAACCGCCCATCTCCCATCACTCAGAGGCAACCTCAGCGCGTGCTCGTGTCCCTCCAATAACCGAAGACACGTCGAAAACACCCGTACATCAATACTTTACATGGAACGGCACTCTTTTTTTCTGTCACATTCGAGAGGAAAAACAAAACACGAGGGCCGAGAAAATTTTTGCAACCTTGTTGGTGGGATCTGATTTACATATAGAAGGGGCGGCCCTTCCCCCCCTTTATCTTTCCTCCTTGTTAAACTTGTAGATCACATAGACATAGAGGAATAGACATGGAGGAAAAGAAGGAAGAATACCAAACTCACCAACAACAGTTGTCTGCATCGAGTTCTAATGACTCTACTGCCGACACACCCATCGGACTCACCACCTCCCACTTGGAAAAGCACCGTAGAGGAAGCCGAAGGGAATCTTTTGGCCGTAAGAGCATAGAAGCCATACGCAAGAGCATCACCGGCAACTCCAGTTCCAGTTTTACCAATGTCACCACCACCACGGACACCGACACTGCCGACGACGGCCAAGCATATACTGTCCACCACATCTATGGCGATTTGGATAGCGAAGAGATCAGGATCCAGCGTACTGCCACCAGAAACACGATTCTATCCCAGCTAGAATCACGCCTCGAGAATGACAACGACGTGTCCACACACAAAGGAGGAGAAGCCGAAGCAGAAAAAGAAGAAGAAGAATACATCCCCGAGTCTACCATCCCGATTTCCCAGCACGGCAACGAGTTCCACAAGATCGACCCTGAGTTGATCACCTGGAATGGCACCAACGACCCAGAAGACCCACGAAACTGGCCTTTAAAAACCAAAATCTTTCTCCTTGGGTTTGTGTCGCTTTACGCACTAGTAGCGCCCATGTCGTCATCCATGCTTTCTCCCGCCATGACGGAAATCAGCACTGCATTCCACATTGAAAACCAGGTCACAAAGGCCATGGTGGTATCGATCCAGATCCTCGCGTGGGCCTTTGGCCCCTTGCTCATTGCGCCCTTATCCGAGTACGACACCATTGGGCGAAAACTCGTGCTTGATGTGTCGTGCTGGATGAGCCTCATTTTCAACATTGGGTGCGCCTTTTCGCAAAATACCGCGTCCATGATGGTGTGCCGGTTTATTGGGGGGTTGTTTGGCTGTGTGCCCATGAATGTTTGTGCTGGGGTGATTTCCGACATGTTTGATGCCGGGAGCCGCAACGGCGCGCTCGCCGGGTACTCGCTCGTGCCCTTGCTCGGGCCCGTGATTGCCCCCGTGATTGCCGGGTTCATTGTCGACCACAAGCAGTGGCGGTGGGTGTTTTACGTCTTGTGCATGTTCAATGCGTTTGTCGCCATCTCTGCCACCTTCTTGTTCAAGGAGACTTATTCGCCAACCTTGCTCAAGCGCAAGGCCAATAGGTTGCGCCGCGAGACGGGGAATGGCGATTTGCACACCATTTACGAGATTGCCGATGGTGAGACAACCATGGGCCGCGTGTGGCTCTGCATGACCCGTCCCGTGACCTTGTTGTTCACCCACCCCATGGTGGTGGGGTTGGGGTCGTTTATGGCATTCACCTATGGGTTCATGTACCTCATGATTGTGACATTCCCCCAAATCTTTGGCCAGCAGTACGGCATGAGCAAGAGCACCACCGGGTTGATGTATATCCCCATGGGGGTGGGGTTCGCCGCCGGGGTGTTGTTTTGGACGTTTATGGTGGGCAAGGTGTACACTCGGTTGACCACCCGCAATGGCGGCGTGGCCAAGCCCGAGTTTCGGTTGCCTTGCCTTATTGCCTGCTCGTTGTTTATCCCCGTGGGACTCGTGTGGTTTGGGTGGTCGGCCCAAAAACATTTGCACTGGATCATGCCCGGGATCGGTTCGGGTATCTTTGCGTTTGGGTTGGTGTGTGTTTTCCAAACGATTCAAAACTATCTCATTGATATGAATGTGCGGTATGCTGCTAGTTCGGTGGCAGCGGCGGCATTGTTTAGGTCGTTGTTTGGCTTT